>JAZHYW010029849.1:0-126601 GCA_037355805.1 Ixodes ricinus | reverse complement strand
ACGTGCGCCCTTGTGGTTCCACCTAAACGGATTGTTTAACCTATCTCTGAACGCAGTTATATTCAGACAAAACAGGCAGGGGTCAATAACACATATAGGCGAAATGGGCGACGGCACTTCATCTTTGCAAGACTTTTCAAATGCCTCCCATGATGTGAACCACGTTATGGTGAAAACGACTAGGCATATTTTTTTTTTGTTTACACTATTATCCTTGTGTACTTATTTGTATGTTCGAGAAGGGTCTATTTCGGTTCCTGCCTTCTATCGTTCTATCGTTTTATTTAATTGTTATAACGGTTTGCAACAAGTTGCGCTCTCGTTCCCAAGTTTCCTGATGGATTGAAACTTACAGTGGAATATTATGACTCTGCAATCAATTTAATATACGTCGTGTAAGACCAGACACAGCCACGCCCTGGAATTTTTTTCTTTTTTTACAATTTTTATGAAAGTCATATTAGTTTGAAACCAATGGATAGATACCCCGCACTTGAAATTGTTTCGTAAGTGATCAGAAATAAATTTACCTTAGTGTATGATATTTATTACATATACATTCCGATATATATAATTGAGTGACAGCCCAGTTTTTGTAAAAAAAGAATTGTAAGAATAGCATACGTTTATTTGACCCCAGTGGTGTACTTTGGCATTCAACATACTTTTGAAATAACGGTGCCGTTTAATAGATTCACAGAACTGGCAGCGAATATTCAACCCGAATTACAGTTGTCTTATCGCCCAACCAAAATGCTTTCAACTGTACGCAGTTTGCATTTTATGTAAGGTGATTTGCGCATCAAGTTCAATATATTTCACAAACACTCTTGGAAGTTCATAACTTTTCAATGTCTAACCCGTGCGCCTAACTTTTTCTTTTCTTTTCAATTGGGAAGCAGTGTGGATTCAAATCTCATGACAACCCTTAGCGGGTGCCTGAGGGATACGATTGGACGTAGAACTTTTCCTCCTTCGCTTGGAATGGGGTGCAAAGTTCGAAGTCGATGTCACGAAAACGTGGTCACTAAAACACGTCACACGAATATGGAGCGCCGACTGAATTAAAACTCCTTAATTAAGGCGTTGTTATAAGTACCACCAACCATTGCTGTGAAAACGTGGAATACAGGCTACAAGTGAGAGCTTCGCCGCCATTCACTTCCAACGGCCACGCGTTTTAGTATTTCGCCGCCATTTTCTTCCAAGGGCCACTCGAGAGTCGAAACACGGGCCTCGTGCACTGGACCGACCTCGTACACAGGCCAAATTACGGTGCCTACATGTCTGTCTGTCTGAGGGTGAAGACATCCATTGTTGCCCTAAGTGTGCCAGCGCGTGACGCTCTCGCGCACTTGGTGCGTGACTTGGGCGCTAAATGGCGTCCAAGCATTAGCCAAAGCTACGCGCTCGAGCTGAGGGACACCAGATTGCGCGCGCTACAAAATGCATAAAAAAACGATTGGGCGCAAAAATGGCTTAGTTGTCACCACCTCAAGTACAGTGTTCTAGAGGGTGTAGTGGCAAGAGCGGCGCCCGCTTACAATGGGCCGCGTGAAGACGGTCAACGTAGATGCCACGAGTGGCGCTGGAGTTCTGTGCCCTAGGAGAATTTCTGGCAGATGGCAGATGTGCGATGAGCGAAGAAGACGACGAGGCTGACGGGGGCACGTTCCTGTAGCAATATCTATACTCTGTTTCACCTTGTGTCGTACCGCAGGAAAGGCTACAAGCGCGAGCTCCTTGCTCTAGGGCACATCTCGGCGGCACAAGGATCTCGTGCACCAAGGGCAGCTGCCAACGCTACGAGCTCGCGCTTATAGCCTTCGCTGCGGTACAACATAAGGTGAAATGGAGTATAGGAAGGACGAGACGAGACCATGTCCGCTGGGCTCTAGACATGAAGCGCGTGTGTCGCCGGCGCTTCGTTCTTCTTTATTCCATGCCTCTTGCCACAGTTCCTAGGGCTCAGAACAGCAGCGCTACGGTGTCGTCTACGCGCAAAATCTTCACGCGGTGGCCGCCGCTCTTGCCACTACAACTCTCTAGAACACTGTAACTCAAGCAAAAGCGCGCGCGTGTGTATGAAGGCACTCTATGGCCAAGTTTAGGCCAAATGGCATCGCCGCGCTCCCTGACGGCGCGCAGCCTGCTACCGAGAACCGCGAAGTTCGCACTTGCTGTCGTCCTTTCTTATCTGCTCGTGCTCGTTTGCTCGCTTCAACGCGACGCGCTCCTGTTTGATTAAAATTGCGATGCATGCCACTTTCCGGCAGCCGTGATTCCACAATCTTCGCTCATCGCTCTGGACAGCGGCTGGGCTCGCGTGCTCTGCGTCACGCTTAGTTCACGCCGCTCTTCTCGCGCGACAAGGTGCAGCGTTACAACCATTGGGCATGCAATTCCGCATATGCCGTCTTGGAGATAGTGGCGCGGGGGCTTCCGCATTTGCCTCTGCCGGGCTCCGAGCCACGGGCGTTCGCTTCTTGCGCACCCGACATCGTCATGCGGCAGGAGCCTGTGGACGTTTCTGCGCATCTGCGCTGATTATTCTACGGAAATGAATGCAGCATAGTAAACCTATGTTCCGACCAATTTTTGTTTTTGTTAGCATTTTTATGTTTATTCATATTTTTTTGAATGCTGCAAGTCTGAGAGCGAGAGAAACATGCATTTCCTCCTAAGCATTGCCTGATAATAACTTGATGTTTTTTATTGTTATTGTTTAATGTTCTATTTGTTATTTCTTGCTGCGGCTCTCATAGAAATTCGGTAGCCTCATAATTAAACACTACATACAAAGTTGGCATACGATATTTCAATTTTTACACGCTGTTCCCATCGTCTTAGAGTTCTTCTTCGCCAACCCTGTAAGGTTTAGCAAAATATAACTAGATGAATGTGGGAGTTGTAACGCGGAGTGTGTTGCGGGGGCAGAATTATGTACAAAAATGGTTACGCTCGAGCGCAATAAAACCGTCACATGCAGGCAAGACAACATAGAACTCAACATGTGGTTTATAGCAGGCAATGCATAGACATATAAAAGGCACATATAGGGTGCCCCAAGTCACCAGGCTGGATGTAAAATGTACCGTAAAAATCGACGCCTGCACGTAGCAATCAAAACGTTTCGTCAAAGGTGTATTTTAAAGGTAGTTTTTTGTCTTGTAAATTACAAAGCATAACTTTCTTTCCCGTTAAAAAAATACGGCCAAGAAACTTGCTAGAGTTAACGACGGGCGGAAATGCAGGCCACCATGTCGAGTCGTGGATGTCGCCAATATGGCGCGTCTTGAAGAAAAAACATTACTCGATCAAATCAGTCGCGGTACTCGCGCGAAGAAAAGCCCAGTCTCCTTCCCAAGGGCTACCACCGGTTATTTGAAGCCCGGTGTAAAGGAATGTGCTTCGAACCCCTATTCTTTGGAGCGGCTATCGTGAAACGCCATCTAAACGCAGTACGTCCAAACCTGTGTGTTCTCTGGAACAAACTGTATATAGTTACTATTACAGCCCGTCTCCAAACCGTGGCGTTTAGTACAACGGGAGGCGAACCTCTGGGTAGAGGAGAGGGTACTCGCCTTGAAGCAGCGTCTGTGAGACGTGTGCGCAACCGAGTTGATCTACGGAAAGTAAGCGCCTACGTTTTGAGCAGCAGGGGTCCTGCGAATCTCCATACAGCTGGCACTAGAGAGCTGAAATGGAGCGTGACGAGGTCTCTCCTCTCGCGATAAGTCATCACGCGACATAACTGACGGAATCGCCTGCAGCGGGAGGCGCATAATATACGCACGGAGCATTCTATACTCGCCGAGATTTTTCAATATGAGAGCTGCAAGTTTTATTCATGGCTAATAATGCGTCTTCTGTCTAATCATTACCACTACCGCGTACATTTGCACGCCCAACAAGAGCGATTCTAATTCCAAAGCCACAACCATTGTCCGCTGCCATTCATCTGTCGAAATTAAGTTTCATGCAACTTAGTGCGTGCGCAGCGAGGCCGAGGACAAAGGGAGGAGAGGACACAAACGAGGTCCTGTCCTCCCTTATTTCGCTCGTCTTTGCTGTGCAAGCACAAGTTTGATGAAAATGACCAACCAACTTAGCCCAAACAGGCATATTTTCCCCACGTCTATGGGGGGAAAATATGTCTAGAGGAAAACGCCAGTAGCAAAGTAGTACGAACTCTTTGTCAAACATATAATTTGCGAAAATTTATCTACAAGTTTATGAGTACACACGAATATCATTCGGTCTAATTCTGTGAAATATAAAAAAGATTGGATATTCAGTGCGATGTTCCAGAACTCGGTCGAGTATACTCGTACTGCAGCTCATATAGCTTAAACGAAATCTACGGAGGCAATAACGCAATAATAGTCTTGCTCATTCTGGTATAGCACGATTTAGATTATATAATAAAAGTATTATCAGTGTCCATAAGGACACGCAGGGTACTAACACCACATAACCAAATCAAAGCCTCTTAGCTTACTTGTATTTCTTCATATACCGACGTTACACTGCAAATATGCAAGGCTCAGCCATTGGTTTATCATTCGGACACCGACGCATTAATTTAACAAGAGTTTTCTGCGAGATACTAGCACCTAACTTGCATGCAATATATGCCCTCGCTACATGGTGGCGGCGTCAAGGTCTCGAGTGCGCGAAACTCTTCTTTGTAGACAGATCGTGGGGTGTTCCGTCGTGTCTTTATGTAACCATTTCCACGATACGTAATGTTTAAACAATACTGATAACAGTCGCATTGTACTTTGGTATCTTGCGTGTTATACTTGAAAAGAAAGATCTCATCTTCAAATTTAGAAACGCTTTGTAAAAATGCAACTTTTCACGACGGCTTAATTTAGATAAGTCTGCAACACAATAATATTACTTAAGCTATCCAGACCAAATTACTTTACGATTAAAAGCCTACCACTGTATTCCCATCAATTGCATAAGCCTATGCACAACAGAGTTCGACTGTCATTTTACATTATGTAGTAAAGTCAACAGGGAGATCAGCTCCCGAGATGGAAACCAAGAGTAAATTTATAAAACCCAACGTGCACTGCAACACGATGGAGTAACGTAAAAATTAGAATAACCCCGATATAAGCGCCAAAAGTACAGCCAATGTAAGCTCTAAAAACACAATGGTTTGGATGATGTAACATATTCAGATTCACATAGGTTTGTAGAAAGAAATTAACTGCGCAAAGGACGAGGACAGAGGTAGAAACGAAGTTACTGACACACGGAGCGCACATAGGTTCACTGTATTGTAAAAGAAAATCACGAAGAATCTAATCTCGCGTATGTCAATAATTTATTGTTCATCCAAAAGTGCTTTGCAAGACCCGTAGCTTGACGAAGAGGGGCAGTGGTTGGCGTAGGCAAGAGGGTCCTAGCATGCACTGCTTGAACCGCGGCCACTGGTCCAGCACCCCAGCAACGACCGGGTGTGGGCCTTCAACGGCGGTGGAGAAGAACGGAGCGTCAGCTGGGACGGAGGTCTTTGTTCCCGGCTCCGTTCCGGTGCTCCACGGTCGGGTGGAAACCGAGTGGCGTCGGCCACGTACTTCTCACCAGACGTAGGCGGCACCGAAGGCGTCAACGCAGCTGTAGGAGCCGACCTTGTTGTTGAACCCGTCTCCGGTCTCCTCGGCGGGTCCTTGTCGAGTGCCCAGCTCGTCAACATTGTCAAAGCCGAAGCTGTAGGGCTGGGGTGGAGCCCGTAAAAGTTAAGAGCACACAAAAACAAATTGTAGGAAGTTTAGTTACTGCAGTATTTATTTCGTGTTATGGAGGAGGTATCCTGTGCACATTAAAACTGTTTCGGGATTATTTTCAATATTGAACGTTGAGTAAAAGTTAATGTTCAAATTCCCACAAAAAAAAGTAAAGACGTTTGCAATTCCCTTTAATGCCGAATTAGAGCGCGAGCTCTTGAGGAGGAAGGAGGAGGGTACGGAGCAGGAGGCATATCTTGATTGTGACCTTCACGAGTGACCACGACGCCACGCGTGACGTCATTATGGGAAACGTCTCAATTGATGCAACGCGCGGGACCCTGGCGAGGTCACTCGTGATCCTCGATGACGTCACGTGTGACGTCATTATGGGAAGTCCCATACTGCAACGCTAGTGTCATTGTACTACTACTACTACTCCAATATATTATGAGAAAGACGAGAAAGTTCTCAATGATCATAATCTGAGCAATTAAATTGCCGTTAGTTGACGAGAGAGATAACGTTATTTTGTACGTGCTAACTGCTCGTTCTACGTTCAGGTCATCCCTTGTGATTATTTTTGGTAAAACATCAATATTTATTGTAAACTTACGTGTTTGACAACAACGCCGCAGGCCACGTAGGCAAAAAGGCAGCACAGAAGAACCTGCAATAAACATGTTAACCGTTATTTCATAGAAAAAGAAAGTATACGCCCGACTGATGTGTCTGAATGCTAAGCACAGTTCTCAGAGTAAAACTTATCTTCGCACACCTTAGAGAACATGATGGGTGCTTTCCTCTTGATTCAGAGTGTAAATCGCGGAGAGTTTGGAGCCGACGCTTGCTCATATACCTGGCCTAGTATGTTCCGGACACGCATTAATATTCCTAATCTTTCGAAAAAGCCAATAGAAGTAGTGGAGAAAACGAAAGTATGTCAGTTATACCGTACGTAGAGGTGTAGCGTGGACAAACCTAAAGAGAAGAACGCGGGGAAATGAAAACAGCTTCATTTTCTTTTACCAGGGATTGCTGAAAAAAAAACATGATTGGACCGCCAGAAAGGAAGGAAGTCATTTCATGTGCTTTATATGCGGTACTATTCGCAGCTTTACCTGCTTTAAGTGCGAAGTTCCAATTCGTAAACAAGGAGTGGGAAAGGCGACTCACACACTTTCGTTTAGTCCAAGTGCGTGCGAAGGTTGCTATGGAAACATCTGCGTCGGCTCCAACAAAACCGGTCTTTGGCCCCGTTTCGTTAGAGCCGACGTAAGCTGTTGCCATAGCAACCCTCGTACCTCCAGTCTGGACTCAACGCAAGAGTGTGAATCGCCCTTCAATCCGCTTCTTTCTGCTACGTTTTCAGTTTGCTTGTAAATATTAATTCAATGCGTATTTTACCAAAAGCAAAAATAATGAAAATTATGGAGGAGACGCGCCATTTAATAGTGGCTCGTTCTGGTATATGGATACGTACAGAAATAAAAAAAATAAGGGCTTTCTGGTAAGAACGTTTAAATCGACGTTATCTTCTATATGTCCGCGAGCATTCCCTTCTAGCACAGTTTTGATATCAGACTTAAAAGTTTTCGAAAACGAAATGCCGATATCTTCCAAACAGCAAGCTTTCTGCGAGACATGGCAACATGAATAATCGAACCAGAAGCAGGCTCACGCCAAAGACATGGAAACACAATTATGTATTGGAGAGACAGAGCAAACCGAGTCGGTTACATTGTTTATGTTTTTCGTTGGTAATGGGAAAACCTGAGAAACGTCCAAGCAAGGAAATGCAACGTGTATTAAATTATTGATTGAAGGAATTGGAAGCTAAGGAACTAGTCCTGCGGACATAAAAAACCCTGTGCAGGGACATGTGCAGATGCAACGGGCTAGTTTAATGTGTCTTATCACGGATATTTTGTTGCTGACAAAATAATTAATAAGTTGTCACTTAATCATCTATGGAGTTTAATATTTGAAAGCAAATATTGGAATTAAATAATGGTGCTATTATTGAAAAAAGAGGTGGCGCCCTGTCGAGCTGGAGAAATATTATACCGCACATTTTCAAAGAAAGGGCAACGTATTTATGGACAAACGCCTACACCTTCTGAAAAGAAATCTGCAAAAACTGAATAACACATATCCTTCCTTCTGCAGCAAGACACACTGGAGTGTCATAGACCAACACCCACAACCTGCAAAGCTGTTCGGCAGACGAGCTTCATCGACGACATCCCACACTCCCAGACGCTCTTCTCTTGGCCATGATAAACGAGCTTCACAAAAGAACATGTGGGAGCATTCTGTGCCCCTCACCATTGTAAGACAGACTTAGTAGCATGATTGACTGCAGCATTAGATATCGCTCCTCTGTACAAGTTTCTCAATCGATTCTTCTCTTCATTAAAATTACTTGTTGATGTTAATTTCCAGAACGAAAAAAAGATAATAAATTCAATTGCTGACTCCTAAGTGTAGAATTCGTCGGCCCCGACGGCACCGATTTCTTCATGTTTGACTATATTGTCATTCGCTGCATAGTTCCATTTGTACGCATATGCATACTGCGTCTCATAGAAGTCTCTCATACGTCCTAAGCTGTAACAACGATAAAGTCTATCATTTGACTACTATCACAAATCTCTGCTCACCGGCCGTAGTCAGCAGAATATACCTGATTTAACACTTATCCCAAACATTGCAGCATGTCTAACTTTGCTAAGCCTTGTAGGAAGCTTCAGGACGCTTGGAAAACTGCAAAAAACAACAAATTGCTCAAGGTTTCATGAAGTTTTGAAAGAGACTTACCGTATACAAAAACAACATATCGTCACGAAAACCAGCGCATCATTCAAGCAATCGAATTAAAATTACCGCTTGGATGCTGCTGATGAAGATGAATCTGACTTAGCGAGAGGCATGTTTCGGAAGGCACAAATCTGATCTCCCTGTTACAAGTATTCCGCATGCCATTCGATCGACGGTCTGACACCGCTATACTTGAATGATAGAGCTTTGCGTTAGGGTTATTTCTTCAAAATGACATTGGATGGAGTCCATTATCTTCTTTCTCTGGTTGAATCCGACGTTGTTAGAAAAATATGGAGATGCATTAACCGGTTCTGAAGAAGCCGTTGTTTGTGACGTTGCTAGTGGCATCTGGCTTCACAGGTAGTCTACGTGACGAAACTGTGAGATGTCTGAATGACAACGAGTGGACCAAAAACATGGGTTCCCTCAGGGCGGTAATTTCCTCGATGTAGAACAACTAGACAACTCTAGTTACATATTTTTCGAGCAATTGAGCCACCGAGAACTTCCCAAGATTAGAAAAGACAATTTGATATGGGTGCAAAGTAAGACGTTAATATCAAGCGCTGAAGCTATTTCTTCTTCAAAAAAAATATCTGTTTCATTGGCAACCGTACGACACACATGCTGAACCATTATTATATTTGAGCTACAATATCATGAAATTTTCTTGTATTTAGTGACCACGTTTGCTATTTTCTTACGCCTTTTCAACTTTGGAGTTTATTGCTTTTTGTCAAAGCTAGCAAACCTGACTGAGCGTGAATCAGTCTTCAATGTTCGTCGTAGAGAATTCTGGAAGGTTCTCCATTTCCGTACAAATTATGCACTGCAGTCTCTTGCTCATAATCTACTGACATTGCTTAACAACATTGTAATGAACCGCATCGATATTCATTGTATAACTAAGAAAACATTGCGTACTTTTTTGTAAGCAGAAAGAAATAAGACGAAAACATTGTTCTCTAGTGCTCATGATTTTAAAATTTAGTAGGAACGTTTTAAATTGTTTGATTTTTGAATATTATAAGAAATATCAGGATTGTTTAAATATGATTGTGTTCCCTGTACATGCAGGGGCACCGACCCAGTCAAGCTAGCTTCTGTTAGCTTTTTGTCTGCTGTCCTCGGCATAATGTTGCTGGAAATAAAGTTCAAAGTTTTAGGAGCGTGGGGAAGATTTTTCTTCCGATTTGTTTTGTTTAACAATAAGGCGAGTGCGAGGGGTTTTCCGTGGGTGGTTTTTCACGAAGGTTTCGAATTTGATGGGCCTTGTTTATCCAAGTTGAATATGGGTTTGAGGGTTATTTATTTTGAAAGCGTGTGACGTAGCAGGTATTCGTGGGGAACAACAACAGTCACTGGGATCATACATGTCATCGAACGCCAGTTCACCGAGCCCCGTTTCATTGAACGCCTTTTCAAGGAGCGTCATTTTGTAGAACATCCCATATACGAACAATGGTACCCTCCAATGTTCTTAATTGACACCTGTATAATTTTCCCTCTACTTTGATGCAAGAAATGCGATGGCGTTTGCTGCAGCCTGCGAAACGACAAGGTTTGCTTTCACAAAGAGAGTATTATTACGCTAAAAAAATAAATACATGTGCTGAATAACAACCGACATTTACGGAGACCTGGGGACATTCTAACATAATTCGAAAATATGACTTGGGTAAAAGCATTATTATAAAAAAAATGTCAACGTCCTTCTCTCTAAAGTTGCATAATGCACCAAATGCAGGATTTAGGAAGCGATCGTTTAAGTTTGTTTCCATGACAATAAGAAAAGGTTTTGGTGAGCTAAGAACCTATGTACGTTTTGTCAATTTACCTGCTAGATGAAACGGAAAATATAAATTTGTGTATAGGTCTCGTGATTTCAGGTCAGACGACGTAAACTGACTCATGTTAAGTTGTAGGAAATTAATTTGATATACTGGTAATGAGAGATGGAATACAACATCGATCTATTCACGAAACAAATTTGATTTCTCCTGACGTCAATTCACGTGACAATATTTTCTTCACCAAGCTTAGCTGCGAAACAGAAGTGGTGCATACGTCCCGTTACGTCAGGTCAGGTGAAGTGTGCCTTGAACTTAAAAATTATAGCAGGAAATTGTGTTGGAGTGTAGGGCGCGTGACGTCAGGTAACGTGACTTTAATTTCTCATCCAAATTTAGCGGGTAAAAATTGGTGTATAGATCCCATTACGTCAAGCCACACGACGTCGATTTTTCGGATAATAGCTTTCGGGAAACTACATTTGTCTTTAGTTCCTGTGATGTAAATTTCCCGCGAAATTTAGCGTGGGAATTTAATTACTGTTTAAGTCACGTGGAATGATAGTCACGTGATGTCAATTTGGCCTGTGAACTTAGCGCGAGATGCGCACGGTCAGAATAAGGAGCGGACGGCCGGGCGGAGAAAAATAAAACAGCATTTTACATTAGGCGGTCCGCTAAAAAGCATTCGTTCGTAGCTGTTTATGAATATAAATGTCAGGCGTAGATCATTGTTAAAGCATAAAATGACTTTTTTTTTGACAGAACGTAGTCTCAAAACCTTGGTTCATCCGACCGTCCGACCGTTTATTTTGCCACCAAACCTGGCGGGTAAATTAACATCACGTGACTAATACAACTAATCCAGTTTCCCAGCTAATGTTGAGGGTCACAATGAGGACAAATGACCTAAGCCTATACTGTAACGGCCTGGAAGTCATTTTCCACGACGTCGAGGCTCTCGTAGCCATCGATGCGCCCCTTCGCTGTCCTTGTTTTTTCAGACGTTATAAACGTATGTTACTACTACTACCTATATACACCTCACGTCACGTGACACCGCCTACTCCTCTTATCACTCCTTTCCTCCCACTACACCTCCCTCCTCTTTCACCCTTCCCTCATTTCCATCCCTCTTTCTTTCTCTCTCTTTCCCTCAGCCTCTACCCTTCCCCACCGCCCTCCCCTTTGAGCCGCCACAACCTACCTCCCCTTTCCTCTCCCCACCTCCTCCCACTCCTACATTCTCTTACGCTGCCTTCTTACCGTGTGTAGGGCGACACATTAGAGAGATTTCGATCTCGTGGTCTGTCGTCGCCGCTAGTGGAAAAACTCTCCTTCTCTCCCCTCCTGGCGCGAGGAGAAAGACAAAGAAACACTTCTTCTCCCTTCTTTGCGCAAGGGCAAAGAGGTCGGTTTCTTCAGTCGGCCGCGCAGCGCTGAGAGAAGAGAGGAACCCCGGCATCCCGCCAGTAACGACGCGACGAAGAGAGCGTCTTCTTGTCGACTGCTTCAAACACTTCCTTTCGAACACGAGCGTCGTAACGAAATACCACTTTGGCAGTGGATCCAGTTGCTACGTGTAACGTTCGATGGTTTTAGAAATTTCCGTAGCCCCTCACTCCACTTACTTCACAGATCACCGAGCACTCGTGGAGTTCGTCAGTGGCATCCACGAGTCAACCACGACGGCTATGACAATTTTTTATTTCTTCAGTAGTCGTTCAGGATATTGCAAACATTGATAATAACGTCAGCCTTATATGCGGTGCAGATCGTAAATTCACTATCTAGAGGCAAAGCCACTTTTGGTAAGGAAGGTATGCACTTTATAGTATTTGTCTCTGGTTTTTGAGAAAATGTTATTGACATATATATGAAGAAAAAATTTACTCGTGTATATAGCAATGACAATCGACCAAGATAGTTACACACCGATAAACATTTGACTGTAAGAAATATATTTCTTGAAACTGTGGAATACTCGTCGCTGTAATAGTAATTAAATAATATTTAGTTTTGTATCTTCCTCGCGAGAAAGGGCTTTTTTCTGTTCTAAAATTGAGTGCAGAATCACAAATATGAGAAACAGACACCGCGATAAAATTTAAACAGTTTATAGGTTAAAATCTCTACCTTCGTCGTAATAAAAATCTGGAGACTAAAAAAAAATGTAAATACATAAACATTCACGCAAACAACCGAGGCATTATAGTCACTGAGACTATGAAAACAGCAGGGCGTCTTTTCAAATGCCCGATCTCCAGCACGCGCTCGATGACTTCCGGCCGTGCTTTGGCTTCGCGTGCACGGTCGAGGGTCACGATATGCCGAAGCGTTGTCGAAGGTAGGCAGCTCGCGCTGGAGGCGAGACAAGCGAAACTCCTCCCTGTTGTTCTCATCCTGCCAGCACCTCTTTATGTTCGTATTTTAATGAATGAGGCGGTATGTAAGTAAATGCGGATGGAAATACTTTCGAAAATAAATTAGCTTCCAGTCAGTCTCAATTTAACAACTCATTATTTAGCATTCTTGTGCTGCCATGTTTAGGGGCGTATCGGAGTATCTGAACAAACGTGCGCATAGGTTAAACCGATTGTTTAACCTATGTGTGAAGTATGTTACAATGTAGGTCCAAATAGGCACGGGACAATGGGACATCGCTAATGTAGGAATATTATCTTTGAGTAATTCAACTGACCCATGCCGATATTGTAACTGAAACTTAGTTGATGGTTTATCTCAGGTATTGTACGAATGGAATATTACATCAATCAGCGGTAGGCGAGATAGACGGGAGCACTCCACCGTAACAAAACTTTTAAAATACCTCGCAGAATGTGAACCACTTTATGGTAAGGACGACTGAGCGCCTTGTATCGTTTGCACTAATATCCTTGTTTAGTTGTTTATATACCTGAGATGAATTCTTATGGTCTCTTTGCCTTTCATTATTATTTTTCTCTTATACGGGTTTTAAGAAGTTGCGTTAGCGTACACTAGTCGATTCATTGTACTTACAGTGAAACAATATAATTATGCAGTTAATAAAGTATACAGAGTGAAGGACCAGTTTCAGCCACGTCTTTAGAATTTTGTTTTACAATTGATAGAAAAGTTTAGTAGAGCTTTATTTACTCGCGTGAGGCATGGTGGGGCTGAGGGTGCTCTCCAAGCAGCTTGACTGGTCCTCAGCCCTCAGGTACCTACTGTGGCGAGAAACCAAGGGCTGATAGTTTCCGCACCCGCAATTGATTCCTGTGTGATCCGAACCAAATATATAAATTATTGTAGAGCTTTTTTACATAAATAATAAGAAATATAAAATTGAGGAGTGTCCTGTTTGTTTCAAAAATCACTCTGTAGGAATAGCGTAAGTTAATTTGACCGAAATGTCATAATTTATCATTCAACAAAGTTTCGAAGTAAAAGCACTGTTCAATAGTAGCACCGCACTGCTGTTGAAAATTCAGCCCAGACTAGAGTTGTATCATCAATATAATTCACGAAGAATCTAACAAAGTTCATAATTTTGTCACTTTTTGTTCGTGCACTTCACATCCTTTTTTTATTGATAGCAATATGAATGGAAATCCCATGACCCGACACTCGGCGGGTTGCTTGAATAGGTTACGGGAGTTTGTGTTGTCAGCATTTTTATGTTTATTAAGATATGTTCATATGTTGCTTTTCAAGATTGTTAGAGGAAAGGACCATGCACTTTCCTTTAAAATGATCCTAATCGAAAGATTGATAGGTATTTTATTGTCATTGTAATAATGTATTATTCGATACTCTTGTGGCGTTCATAGAAGTTTGGTAGCTCCTTATTAAACACTGTATATTTATTTTTCATAGGACACTTCAATTCTTACAAGCCGTTCACGGTGTCTTAGAGCTTTGCTTCGCTAACCCTGTAAAGTTCCGTAAAATATCACTAGATTAAAATGATTTAGCACAAAATATGTGTAAGGGCTTGATTTGTAATAAGAGTACGCTCGAGCGCAACGAAAGACTGTTACATGCAGGCAGGGCAACATAAAACACAGCGTATTTTATAGCAGGCAGTGGATGCACATATTAAAGGCGTATACTTATCCTTATGTAATCATACCCCATCCTTATTTAGCACATTTAATCGTCGGGCCCCTGATCACGCGGACCGTGTGATCCGCAACCCGACGCCTTTGCTCCGATCCACTAGGGGGAGGCAGACTGGAGCACAAGCAAGTGAACTAAGTATGACTCACAGGAGCCTGCGGTAGCAGATGAGACTAGGTTCGCGCAGTGGGCTTCCGAATAACAAAGAGTATCTGTCCGCGTGGTATAACGAAGCTCACGGGCAGATCACAATGCAAGAACAAGAGATACTCGATCAGATGAGTTGCGGAACTCTCCGTGAAAAGGATAAGCCACCTCTCCTCCCAAGGCTGCCACACGTTGTTTGAAGCCCCATCTAGAGGATGTGCTTCAAACCCGTATTCTTTAGACCGGCTAGCCATCTTAACGCTGTACTTCAAACCTGTGTATTCTGTGGAATAAACTGTAGTTACTTATCAAAGCCGTCTTCCAAACCTAGGTGCTTAGAACCACGGGAGGCAAACCTGAGGTAGAGGAGAGGGTATTCGCGTAGAAGCAGCGTCTATAGACAGTTCTGCAACCTATAGTCGGTGACAGGTGAAGAGGGAAGTGGAAGCTCCTCCCACCCCTTTCCACTTCAGCGGAGCGAACGGTGGAGAGGAGGTCACCTCCTCTCCAGCGTTCGCTCTACTAAAGTGGAAAGGGGTGGGAGGAGCTTCCACTTCGTTCTTGACCTGTCACCGACTATAGTTGATCTACGAAAATTACCTCCAACGTATTGCGCAATGGGGGTGCATCGAATGCTCACACAGCAGGCAGTAGATCAGCAGAATGGGAGCGTGTCGGATCCTCCCCTCGCGAAAAGGCATCACGTGACATAACTGACGTCACCGCCTGGTTTGGGAGACGCATAACATACGCGCGATGCATTCTATGCTTCTCGAGTTGATTAAAATGAAAACACGATTTTTGTTTAATGTTAATAATTGTCGTATTTATCTAATATTGCCGCAACCGCACACAACTGTACGTCAAGAAAAAAACGATCCTAATACAAAGCCCGTAGAATTCCTTGGCTGTGTTCCAAATCTTACTCAAATGGATCCGAGTTACTCCGGCGGATCGTATCACGTGACAGCACAGATTGAAAAACGCTGGACGCGGGGTAGGTTTTAATACGCCAAGGGTACAAAACGCTTACCCTGGAGTAAGATCGAGTAAATTTTGGAACATGGCCCTTGTTGCCGTCTATCTCTAGAAAATAAAAATATCTACAAAACACTTTCCAGTAGGTGCAAAGTCGCACGGAGCCTTTGTCAGTTATCTAATTTGCGAAATGTGTCTGCAAGTATGTTAGCACACATGACTGTCAACCATAAACTGATTTTGTGAAATAAATAAGAACAAAAGCTGGGATATTCAGTTTGGTGTTTTAGAACTGAATACGCGTATACTCCTTCTGCAGCTGTTAAAGCCCGAAGGACATATACGAAAAGAATATTTTAATTATAGTCTTGCTCAATATATCAGAAACTAAATGGTGTATATGACGATTTACAGTGTTGAGTACAAGTCGAATTGGTATCGATAAGAACATGCGCTGTGCCTACACCACATGCACTAATCAAAGCCTGTTGACTTACTCCTATATCTTTATATGGTGACATTAAACGACAAGGATGCAAGCTCAGTCCTTAATCTCATTCCCCCGCCTACGTATAGATTTAACATGAGTTCCAGTAAAACGCTAGCACATCACTCCGTGTGCAACGAAGGCCGTCGCTTCATAGTGATGGCGTCAAGGTTCGAGGGCAGAACTCTTCGCAGTTCATAGGATAGACGTCTGGTGTTTCATCGTGTCTGTATGCAACCATTTCTGCGATACACATATCTTAAAGCTTACTGTTTAGCCGTAGCACTGTAATTGCGTATCATGCATGTTATATTAAGTAATTAAGATCCTTTTTCCGTATTTACAAAAGTTTCAATGAAAATTCAACTTTTCACCAAATTTTTAATTTACATAACAGTCTTCCGTTAAGAATATTTTCATAGTATTTAAGCTAATTAGATTTATTTACTGAACATGGCAGAGCATACCACTCTATCCAATCAATTGCACAAAAAATGCATGCCAGAGTTCGAGTGTTGTTTTATCCAAGGTAGAAACGTCACCAAACGATCAAATGCCTAAATGGTACCCCAAAGTGAAGTTTTATAACACAACGTTCCCCAATGGAAAAAATAGAAAAACTTGGCACAATGGGAAAAGTACTACCGATGTAAGCTCTAGAACTGCAATGTACTGGTGATGTAACATATTTTGATTCGCATAGGTTTATTGTATTTTCAAACGGAATCACGAAGGCCTAATTTCGCTCATGTCAATAATTTAATATTCATCTAAAAGTGCCTGGCAAGACCATAGGCCAGAGGAGCGTGGTGGGCGTAGCCGAAGGAGCAGCGTGCACCACCGGGGCGGCGTGAACGGCGCGCACGGTAACTGGAGCAGCGTGCACACCGTGAACCGCGGCCACTGGGGCAGCCTTGACAACGACCGGGTGGGGGCCCTCAACGGCGCTGGAGAAGAAGGGAGCATCGGCTGGGACCGAGGTCTTGGTGCCTGGCTCGTTGGTCTCGACGGTCGGGTGGAATCCGGTGGCGTCGGCCACGTACTTCACCACACGGGAGACACCCAAGGCATCGACGTAGCTGTAGGAGCCGACCTTGTTGTTGAACTCATCTCCGGTCTCCTGACGGGTCATGCGGGTGCCGAACTCGTCGACGTTGTCGAAGCCGAAGGTGTATGGCTGGGGTGGAGCCTGTAAAAGGTTTGATCACACGAAAACAAAATATAGCAATGCCCAGTTAGTGCAGTATTGAGTGTCATGGACAAAATATCCTGTGCATATTATAACTGTTGAGGGGTTATCATCAGTATTGAACGTTCTGTAGATGTTATGGTTCAAATAAAAAAAGATGCAGAACACAGCTACTAGCACTTGTCTTAACCCAGCAACATGTTATAAAAAACTTGCTTCTTCCTCACTAGCGAATTTATTGATACCATATTCTTTTATCAATTTTCTCTGATATGTTACGACAAGCACTATAAAGTTAGCAAAGGGAATAATCTGATTAATTACATTCCCGTTACTTGACGTGATAGATATTGTATGTGATAACTGCTAAGGCTACGTTCAAATATACCCTGGTCATTACTTTCAGTAAAACATCAAAATATATTCGAAGTAAACTTACGTGTTCGACAACAACGCCGCAGGCCACGTAGGCAAAAAGGCAGCACAGAAGAACCTGCAATAAACAGGTTAACCGTTATTGTCACAGAAAGGGAAATCAAAGCCCCGACTTATGTATCTGAATACTAAATGGTTCTTAGAGTAAAAGTTATTCGCATACCTTAGAGAACATGATGGCTGCTTTTCTTTTCGATTCAAAGTGAAAACCGTGGACAATATGAAGCCCGCGCTTGCTTATATACTTGGCGTAGTATGTTCCGGACACGCCTTAATATTGTAATTTTTCTCGTAAGCCAATAGCAGTTCGTGGAAAAAAAAAGTATATTGATTACATTACATAGCGTGGAATGTGGACAATCCTAAAAAAGGAATGCGGGGAAGGATAACATCTTTGTTATATTTATCTTGAGCTTGCTGAAAAAAAGAGTATAATTGGACCCCCAGGAGGGAAGGGAATCATTTGATGTGCTATCTATGCGGTACTTGTCGTAGCTCTGCCGGATTTTTGCGAAATTCCCAGTTATAAACAAGGCGTATAATGCCCGTGCCACACGGGTAACTCGAATGCCCTTTACAACGAATGACATTTGTGTGATCGGCGAATCAGCTTGCAATCTGTCGCGCGTGGAATGCGCTACGCCCGGAGTGTCGCGCGCTGATTGACCGCCCGCTCATATGTCATTCGTTGTAAATGGCATTCGAGTTGCCCGTGTGGCACGGGTATTAGTCGGTTTATTTCTGCTACGTTGATAGTTTGCTTGTTTATATTAATTCAACCAGGAATTAACACGTTAAATTCAGGCTGAATTAATATAAACATGCAAACTGACAACAAAAATAATTGCAAATTAGAAGGGTCCGCGGCATTTAAATTTGGTTCTCAATATATAAGCATGTTCAGAAATAAAAAAAAAAAACTAGTGGTTTTGTGGTCAAACCTTAAAAACTACGTTCTCCAGTTTGCACATTCTCCTGTTGCACAGTTTGGGAGCAAATTACCATTTTGTGACCACAAAAAGTCCGGATATGTTGAAAACAAATGATTTTCTTTTCGCGATACAATGGACATAATATTTGATCCAGTAAAAAGTTCCCAAGAAGAAATTTGAGAACAAAGAATAATATGAGAAACAGGTTAGCATAAACAGTTAGATTTTCATGTTCTTTTTTCATTAGTAATGCAAAACCGAAGAAATGTCCAAAGAAGTAAAATTCTTAACATTGAAATAATGGTTTAATGAATTATAACTGAGTAACTAGTGCGGTGGAATCAAAACACACCTCTGCAGACACATATTCAAGCGCAACACACTATCTTAATGTGCTTTCCGCTAGTAATATTCTGTTGTGGACAACTAAAAAAGTTATAGATTGTTACTCAGTGATTGTTTCAGATTAATATTTTTAACGAAATGCAGGAATAAATGATAGTCCCTTAATTGAAAAAAGAAGTGCCGCTCTGTCGAGTAGTATTAATATTATACGACACGCATCAAAGACAGGGGAACAAATAGAGAACAAACTCCACGCCTTCTGAAAATAAAGCTGCAAATTTTATTACCATATTGTTAGGAAGATGAAGACAACGAGGAGGCAGTGGCACGCACGACCATCTTGTGCCAGGCCCGAGAGGCCGGCTTGGCCTCCATAAATCATTATATTTTGTCTGTCATCACCTGTCCTGTCCTCTATGTTGCCATCAGCATCACACTAATATTATGGTGGAGGTGAGGAGTCGTCCTCATCCACTACACTGAACATTGTCTCCGCTATAGTCATGCCATCCCACCTCGTTGAGGTAATCATACGCAGCAGCAGATCGAACACCAGCACATGACTCCGTCGGCCAGCCCCCGGCCAGACGCCATGTCGAACCGAATCAGACAAAGCCGACCGATGATCCCCAGCCCCTATCCCCAGCCCCCGACGTTTCGGTGCTCCTCAACGTGAGTACCCCAGCCCGGACCGTGCGGTCGTGCCGCTGAGGCTGGTGCAAAGGTCTGCGAGGCTGCGGATAGAGGCCGAACTCCAACGATATTTCCATCTTCATTGCCACCACCGCTGTCGGCAGCTGCCCTTTGTCTCTTCTATGTGTGTCCTTCTGAGTGTACTCTATGTCTCTTTTTTCACCCGACGGGTCGGCCGTTTTAGTAGGAGGAAGTATACTGTTTGGAAGATGAAGTTGACGACAGGGCAGTGGCGCGCACGACCATCTCCGCGTCAAGCATTACGGGCCGGCTCGGCGGTCATAAACCACTCCATCTTCTGCCATCTCCTCTCCTGTCCTCCATGCTTCCGACAACATCACCCTAACAATATATTCTTCTCTCTGCACTGCAACTAACCTTACAATGTCTCCAAAACTAACACCTCCAACCTGAAAAGCCTTTCGGGTGAACGAGCTTCATCGACGTCGACTAAAACCCTGACGCTTCCCTTTTTTGCCCATAAAAATAACTAATCAGATCAGAACAAGCGCCTTCTGTGCACATCGCCATTCAAGGCAGAATTATAGCATGATTGCCCGCAACTTCGAATATTGTCCCTTTCACAAGGTTTCAATGAAGCCTTTTTTATTAAAAGGTTTTGTTGGTGGTAATTTCCATAAAATAAAACTTAATATAATCAATTCTTGACTTAAGATCTAAGAATTCGTAGACCTTGAAGGCACCGCTTTTTCTTGACAAATATTTCGTCATTCTTACGCTGTTGATTTTTGTAAACAAATGTAACACTGAATTCCATAGAAGTTTCCATGAATCACGGGCTTTTCACAAATATTTATATGCTACATTTCATTTTTTTCTCTCACCAACCGAAAAATGTAATGTCTCAATTTTAAGGTATTCCTAAACATTACGTCATGTCTACGTGCCAAACCTTGTAAAGGTTTCAGAAAGGTCGGAAAAACTTCAACAGAACAAATTGTCATCTTCCTTGAGCTCTGAACCTAACTTACCTGATACAAATACAAATTAAATGCTTTCTTGGATGTCGTCAAAAACATTTGACTTAGCTTAGGGAGGCATGTTTTGGAAGACACGAATCTGATTCTCTTCTGTTATAGTATCCCCATGCATTCTCTCATGGTCGAACATTTTTGGGATGAATAAAGATTTTGCGTTAGTGTTGTGCTTCAAAATGACATTGAATGGAGTCGATTAACTCCTCTTCTGGTCGTAAGAGACGTTGTCAGAAGCGTTAGACATACATTAGCGGGTTCTGACATGGCCGTAGTTTGTGATGTTACTCTGGCATCGGGCTTCATGAAGTATATTGAACAAACTGTATGATGTGTGAATGAAAAGAGTTTGGACCACGAAAAAGGGATTTTCTCGTGGTCGGTAATCTCTGATGTACAACACCGTGATAAATATAATTTTATGTTTCAAGCAATTGACACAGGTAGCGTCCAAGGTAAGTAAAATAAATTTGAGAGGGTGCTAAAGGAGATATGTATCTAAAAGCTTTATATTTATTGTTGTGCTCCCTCAGTGGTTTCAGGCGCGCTAAAACGTTCGCTCTGATTTGATTTGTATTTGAAGTGACATAGAAGGAGTGTGAGGGGTTTTCCGTGCGCGGTTTTTCTTGCAGGTTTGTTCATGGCGATGTGACTAGTTTACCCACTGTTGGATGTGGGTTTGAAAATTATTTAATTTAGACCCGTAGCAGGGATTCGTGGTGAGTACTGCAGTCACCGGTATCGTATACTTCATCGAACGCCGTTTCATGGAAGCGTCGTGTGGTAGAACATCGCCTATACAAACAATGGTAGGCTCCAGTGAGCATTATGGACCTCTGCATAATTTTTTTATTTTATTTTGTACAAGAAATGGGCTGGTGTTTGGGATAGCCTGCGAAACAATAAGGTTTGCTTTTACATAGAGCGTGATATTACGCTAAAAGAAGAAATAAATGTTCGAAATACCAACTGACATTTGCGAGACTTTCGGGACACACAAACATAATTTACGCAATTTTTGTAACAAGGGGTTATTTACCGCGAGTAACTCGAAAGTATAGTCTCGGGAAAAGCACTATTATAAAAATTGGCAACTTACATTTTCTTTAAAGTCCCATATTCCGTGAAATGCCAGATTTAAGGAGATATATTTTATATATTTTTCGAGGACAAATAAGCAGGCGTTCTGGGGAGTGAAGAACTTATATTTTTGTCAATTCACTCGCTAAATTTAGCAGCAAATATAAATTGGTGTATAGGTCACATGATGTCAGGTCAGGTGACGTAAACTTCCACGTTAAAGTTCAAGGGGGAAATTGATTTGATATAGAGGTCACGAGATCTCACGTCAAGGGACCTATACAGCAAACCAATTTGATTTCATGGGACGTAAAGGCACGTGACAATATTTTCCTCGCCAAGCTTAGCTGGGAAACTGAATTAGTGCATAGATCCCGTTACGTCAGGTACGGTGAAATATGTATTCCCACTAAATTTAAAGAGGTAAATCGTATTGGTGCGTAGGCCGAGGGGACCTGTCGTCAAATGACCTATACACCAATTTAATTTGATTCCCCTTGACATCTGCTTATGTGACTTTGATTTCCCAGGCAAATATAGCGGGGAAACAGGATTGGTGTATAGCACCCATGACGTCAGGTCGCACTGTCGTCAATTTTTCGTTTAAATCTTGCGGAGAAACTTTACTTGTCTTTAGGTCACTTGATGTAAATTTTCCCGCTATATTTAGCGTGGAAATTGAATTATTCTATAAGTCACGTCAATTTGTCCGGTAAACTTAGCGCAAAATGCGGACAAACAAACAAAAGCCCGGACGGACGGACGGAAAAAAAATTGGGATTGGGCGGTTTTGTTAAAAAGCATTTCATGCTTTAATATACATATAATAAACTGTCATGTAAATCGTTTCTAAAGCATTTCATGTTTTTTTTTGCTTTTATTTGAACGTAGTCCGAAACCTTTGTTCATTCGACCGCCCGTCCATGCATTTTTCACTAAATTTTGCGGGTTAATTGACGTCAGATGACCTTTACAACAAATGCAGTTTCCTCGCTATATTTCGGTGGCAAATTGATGAGGAGTAATGGCCTTTAGTAATGGCCTGAATGTCATTTTCCAGGACGTCGTGGCCTCGTAGTCATCAACGCGTCCATTCCCTGTTACACTTCTTTTTTACTTAATAAACGTGTGTTACCTCTACTACATATACCTCACGTCCCGTGACACCACTTACTCTTCTCTCTCCACCCTCTCACTGCGCCCTCTTCCCCACTTTGCCCTCCCTCCTCAACCGTTCCTGTCTTTTCCCAACCCTCTCCTCCTCTCCCTTCTCCCTCTACTACCCTCACCGCCTTCCTCTTTCCTCCCCCACCTCCTACCTCCCCTTTCTCCCCCTACCTCTTCCCCCCTTCTGCCTCCTACGGTGCCCTCTCACGGTGCGAAAAACTCGAGCAAGCCAATCCCCTCAACCCCATCAAGTGCTAATGCACGTTCACTGGCACTTGATAGAATGTCTAATCCAGGCGACTTAAACTAGAGGTTCTTCAATCTCAGTAAGCGATAGTTGTTTATATATCTTCTACTAAAGCGCGAACGATAGTTCTTTAGGTATTGCATTGCATGGATTATAATAATTTGGAGATAAATGTCGCTGACAAATTTTTAAATATATGATTTGAAACTATTTTCGCAGGGTTTGAACTTCGTGCTATTTTTGGATTGAGTTTTCGAACGTGTGTTTCGGGTTTTATCTAACCCTGCTTATACGTGCTTTAGAAAAAAATACTCTAAGGGCAAGAAGTGAAAATCACATATCAATAGTTCTTTCTATCCTTTATTCTGTTCACCTTCAACATTCTCAATACCTCATACTTTTTTCTAATAGCCCCCAATTGATGTATCATTTTAATTTTGCAATCCTTGCATGATTCTAACCCTCTCCATATTAGTCACAGATAAATGAATTTCATGTCTCCAAATATTCGGTTATATACTATTATAAGTATGAGGACAATGGTGCATTGATTATCATATATGTTGTACTTGACACAGTGCGTCTCCGTTGTCAGGAAGATTCGAAAATAATATCATCACATTGCAAAATTGATTTAACATCTATCAATAATTTATTAATTTCTTAGAAGTGCTTGGCAAGACCGTAGGCGAGAGGGCGTGGTGCGCGTAGGCGAAGGGAGCGGCGTGCACCACCGGGGCGGCGTGAACGGCGCGCACGGCAACTGGAGCAGCGTGCACAGCGTGAACCGCGGCCACTGGGGCAGCCTTGACGACGACCGGGTGGGGGCCCTCGACGGCGGTGGAGAAGAAGGGAGCGTCGGCTGGGACCGAGGTCTTGGTGCCTGGCTCGTTGGTCTCGACGGTCGGGTGGAAGCCGGTGGCATCGGCCACGTACTTCACCACACGAGTGACACCGAAGGCATCGACGTAGCTGTAGGAGCCGACCTTGTTGTTGAACTCATCTCCGGTCTCCTGACGGGTCATGCGGGTGCCGAACTCGTCGACGTTGTCGAATCCGAAGCTGTATGGCTGGGGTGGAGCCTGTTAAAAGGTAAGATCACGCGAAACAAATTGTAGCGAGTGACAGGTATCGTAATAGACTCTGCTAAACATAAAATATGATTTATACAAAGCATGAGCGAATACATTTTACTATTGTTAACAGAGGTGTCATATTTTTTTGCTTCATAATAAGTGCTTATGCTTTAGATCGTTTACCTCGCGGGATACTAAGCTGTTTTCTACTTATTTATTTTTAGTAAAACAACGAAATCCTCAGGCAGCAAACTCACGTGTTCGACAACAACGCCACAGGCCACGTAGGCAAAAAGGCAGCAAAGAAGAACCTGCAAGAAAGAAGTGCACTATTACATTACAGAAAGAGAAAACAGAGCTCATACCGATGGATCTGAACGTTACGAAGTTCTCGTACTTCAAAATATTCGCATACCTTAGAGAACATGGTGGGTACTTTTCCTCTCGTTTCAAAGTGGAAACCGTGGTGCGTTTGAAGCCGACGTTTGCTTATATACCTAACACTCCCGACTTTAGACACGCCTCCCTATATTCTAGTTTTTGTAGTAAACCAATGGTCGAAGTGCAAGGAAGAAAAACAGAAATTATGCTAATTGAGTTACGTAGTTGAGGAATGTATATGGCACTAAAGAAAAAATGCGGTGTAAGATTTTATCTTTGTTCTTCGTTTACAAGAATTTGCTGAAGATAGAGTAGACGCTGACGAATAGGAAAGGACGAGGGTTTTGCTATGTACTTAATATGCAGTACTGATCGCAAGTTTACCTGCTTTTTCTAAGTTCCTACACGCAATCAAGGAGTGGTTTCGAGGTTTTGTGCAGTGTATATTTTCTTCCTAAATTATTTTGTTCAAATTAAACGTATTTTTACAGTGTAAATACATCAATTGATGATGAAAGCCGAACGTGTCACTGTATATTTGGTTGCAATATATTGTCATGACCACAGATAACAAAACAGCGTCGTTATAATATTCTGTGAGCTTAAAGCATTGCTGTGTAAACACACCACGCCAACGTTTAGACACACTCTCTAGTCCGACATTATGCTAACGAGTCACAACTTTGTGATAAATGTAAATGCTGAGGCATATCAAACGAGCGGTTTCAATCTTTCAATATTTATTTTCTGTCGTGCTTACCAGCAGGTCAAGGTCTTTCGGTAAAGCGCCACACAAAATTATACACAATTACAAAAATGCACATAATAACTCTATACACCTGCCGGAACTCACCGTACACTTAAATTCATACTTGCACTTTAATTAAGGCACATAAATAAATTGCCCTTTTTTAAGTTACAGATTTGGGCGAAATATGGCGAAATATATAAACTCAGTGTTTGCAACATGTTGTGTTTGCGAAATCGGCGAAAGTGTTATGCCAAACATCTGTATAAAAAATGTATAATTCCTAGAATTTCTACTTAACACGAATGCAGAAGTTTAAAGTATCAAGAAGAGTGGGACTTGTTATTAAACCATGAACTAACCTATGCAAACATTTTATTTCTCGAACAGATATTCTCTCAAAAAGACTGCCTACTTTTAATTTATCTGAAAATTAGATTACATTAATGAGTAAGAATTTCAACCAAAATATCAGTCGTAGGCTAGCCGTGCACATCGCTGTTGTATGCGTTTAATAATTTTACTCGCTGAAATGGAGATAGAGTTCCATGCCGGAGATGCAAATTCAAGTCTGAACCGCACTTGAGTACAATATAGTCTTATAGAAAAAGTGATATGTGCTAACATATCTAGTGAAACAGGAAATTATTGCCGGCGTGCGTAGGGACTGATTAACAATAGAGTTCAAATAATAACAAAATAATAGGTGATCATCACCGAGAACCTCTAAATCTCGTACAATTGTGGTCCGACTTATAGTTTCCTTGTCTCGAGTATATGCAAAATGTAATGTACTACGTTATCTTGAGAAAGGCATAACTTGGGTTATGCGGGGTTTAAAATTGAGTTGTTCAATCCGCACCATTCTTGTACTGCACGAACATAGACGCTGCAGCAAAGTGCAGTCGGTTTTAGATTTCACCTCCCGAAACATGCTAAACATCATCTGCAAACATAATTTGGTGAAAATGTTTCAGGAATGACATCAAATAATTTACTATGTACAAAGAGCGTGTTGTCACAATCTTTAAAAAAATTCCTCTGAAAAACTTTAGAACGATAATAATATGCAGAAATAATAAAACAAAGTCGGGTTAAAATTCTCGAGATTGTGATGAGGCGCCTTTTCAGCAAGGTTCAACGAACGAAATTTCTAGGAATATAAAAAAACATTTAATGTCTGACTCATATGTTTAAACGGACACATCGAAGCAGATACATAAGGGCGTGGCAGGCTGATTAGTTTTGTTGCTTATTATTTTTTTCTTGTTTTGACACAGTCACCAAACATGAAAAAAGCAACACATCAATGTGTTACAAAATTACATTATGATTACAGTCTCTTTTAGAAGATGACAATATGTATATGTAACAGATATATATATATATAGAGAGAGAGATAAAAATGCAGATATAACCTAATACGTTTATATATATATATATATGATTGGTCTTTTGTTGAAGTAAACATTAGCGCACAAACGCGCAAAAAGATACTTCTAACAACTTCGAAAAAGAAAAAAAGAAGTGACAAGCACGACAACTTGTTAAAATTCAGCTGCAACATGTCTTCCCACATAGTTTCTAATCTACGCAGCAACGTCTCATCTAACGTTCATAAGATTAACACCGACCGTCCACAAGCTTTTTTGGGCGAAAGCGCTTATCGACGTGATCTAAAAAGACCTGATGCAGTAATCTCCTTCTACCTCTATCATTTACAATTGAATAACTAATCATTTAAAAAATGAATGCATTTTTGCACCTATTCATCAGACAACAGCGCACGAAAACAGGGAAAAAATACAGACACTTAGAACAGACGAGCGCCCGTCTATTTTACGTGTGTTTGCTTGGTCCCTGGTTCTTGTGCGGTGTGTTTTACAAACTGTAACCTTTCAGTATTAACTAGTACAGTCTTTTAACAATTTTGCGCCAATGGCCATTGAACGCACAATTATACAAATACCAAGAGTCATACTTTTGTCTCGTTTACAAGCTTTTCAGCTGTCTTTTCTACAAAGCAAAATATCAAATTTTATTTAGTGAAACAATTTCTAGAAACATCAATCTGAGTTGATAATTTAGAATTTGCGGACCTTCTCAGCAGCGCTTCTTCTTGATTTCATTTTTGGTTCGTTCGCACATCAACGGTCTTGACCCACGTACTAAATTACATGCCGTAGGAGTTTCGAAAACCGCTGCGTCGTCGCGAATGAATTTTGCTGCCTTTTTTGTTCTTTTTCGGGAACCTTGGTAATAACAACTTTTTATGTTTACTATCTAGAATAATTTCTAAACATAACTTTTAGGTTTTTGTCTTCCTGTCGAAGGTATGCACTGACTAAGAACGTATATGAAAAGCGTTAAGAACCAAATGTCGCATTTCCTTTACTCAAAACTATCGTTACCTGATGTAGTCATAATATTTCTCACAAAGCTCAAGATATATTTTAAACAATATGTTGTTGAAATGGTACGCAGGTCGTTTTGAAAAGTGCTCTATATAGCTTAGGGAAGTACTTCTCTGAGTACATGAAACCTGACACTTTTTGTTCACCGTTTTTTTTTTCATGCATTCTCACGCAATCCAACAGCTTTAGCGTTTATGGAGACTTTCTGTATGGATTGTGTTAGGGAAGGAGATTGAATTTAACAGAATAACTTTTTATTCCGTGTCTTCGGCGAGGTTCTTAGAACGAAACTAAAACACGCGGCAAGCAGTTATGAAGAGCCCACAGTTTAAAATATTTGACTGACATCTGGTTTCGAGCATGCATCGTCCAGACTGTACGATATGTGTATTGTACACTTTTTGTAGCACAGAATAGGCGTGTCGAGGTCGGCAATCTATGAGTTGTATTGTAAATGTCATCACTCTTTTCCCGTATGTAGGCATAAAATGTTTAGACAAAAAGAAAATGAGAGCATAAGAGAATGACAAAACGGGCAGCACGTATATCAAGCGCTGGCTATTTTATAGGCGTATACCCTCTCTGGTGTTGGAGCGCCGAGGATGCGTTCGTTCTAATTAGCTTTCTTTAAGAGCACACCGGGGAGGGTGAAGGTGTTGTGGTATGCGCTTTTATTAGACGTTTTTTTTTCGGTTCAATGAGTCCCTCTTCTGAAGGAATAGGTTGTGTGGTTGGGGGTTTCTGGTTCTGAGGATGCAAGATAGATTGTAGATTGATACGAAGAGTGATAGGTCGGGTATTTAATCACTAAACGTTTTATTGAGGCCGTTTAATTGAATATCGCCTAATGAAATGTTTTTGGGCTATAAGTAATAAATTGTTGCCGTTCGTATTTTTTTTCTTCTTGTCATCGGTTTATTTTTATTTTTTTCATCGGAATTGCAATGGCGTTTTCGGTCGCTTCCGAAACCATGCGCTTTACTATAACTTACAAGGTGAAGTATCGCAACCAAGCACAGATACAACCAAAATCTCTAAATGTTTGGACCATGACCAATTTCTACGGGCACCTTTTTCAAAATACGAATTTTATAAAACTGGTTAATCACAAATATTGTTTAATGAAAATATAATTGTGTTACTGGTATAATCATTTCCTGTCTCGATCTTAAAAAAGAACGTTTTGCAACTATTTTCGTATGCAATTGTTTGTAAATATCTATCATATGATTTCTACTTCACCTACTCATCACGCCAAAGAAACACCTAACTTTGCCGAAAGTATGACAATTCGAAGGGTCTAACGTAGGCATGATTAGGTTTTGCGACATGTGGTTACTTATATATGTTCGAAGCAGTATATTGTTTTGACTCGAACAATCCAGGGAAATCCACGTCTGTCTTTTCTCAAGTTGGCCACAGGTTTGTCAAAGTGTTGTACATATGCCGAGGATACCGTGCGACAACCAAACCCTTAGAAATGAAGCCTTGTTCATTCATTTTCTTGAGAACTGATACACAAAAAAGCCAGGCGATACACGATATACCAGACAGTAAAGCCTACATCTGGCACTTGTTTGGCAATTTAGGGCTAAAATACTCCGATTCTGATCAAGGAACTTTTAATTTATTTATTCCTTAGCTTTTTTCTAATATCAACGCCCTAAAACGTTTGACGAAAAAACATATTTTGGTCTAAAAAGAGCAGCGGTATTTAGGTTCCTTTGTCCCTTGTCCGTGCGCATGTATAAAGATAGTGTCGGAAAATGAAGTGAGAAGAACCACTTAGAAATAATTTGTCGTAGCATTCATTGTATGCGAACGACTAAGATTAGGATTACTTCCTATCCTTTTTTATATAGGCCAATAGTATGGTACATTTATGATTGATTGGTCGATTGAACATGGTTTGTGAAAGAAAAAAAAGTTAAGCCCGTACAACACTCTCTAATCAATTGTCCACTGACACCGAACTTTAAATTTGTACATTTATAGTCAATTCTGTCTGTATTCGCATTAGTCTGTTAGGAATAATAAATTAACTGAATGATACTTAAACGCTTTTTCAATTTGCTGGTGCCAAGCGTATTTAAAAGTACTATAGGGATTTATCTCAAGTATAATTATCAAATCAAAAAAATAAAATAAATCTTGTACGTCAATTAGACTACCGATCTGAGTAAGGTGTACGATGGTCTATTGATTTAAGGTATCTTCTACCTTACGCAGTGAGGTTTCATTGTTTTATGTAATCTGACTAAAAAGGCATTAATCACGAAGACATATTCGCTCGTCTATTAATAATTTATTATTTTCCTCAAAGTGTTTCCCAAGACCGTAGGGTAGAGGAGCATGGTGGGCATATGCGAAGGTAGCGGCAGGGTGCACCACCGGGACAGCATGAACGGCGCACACAGCAACTGGAGCGGGCTGCACGGCGTGGACGGCCGCTGGGGCAGCCTTGACGACGATCGGATGTGGGCCCTCGACGGCGGTAGAGAAGATGGAGCATCGGCAGGGGCCTCGGTCTTGGTGCCGGGCTCGTTGGTCTCGACGGTCGGGTAGACTCCAGTGGCGTCAGGCCACGTACTTCACCACACGGCTGACCCCCAAGGCATCGACGTAGCTATAGGTGCCGACCTCGTTTTTAAACTGACCTCCGGTCTCTGAAACGGCTCATGCGGATACAGTACTCGTTGACGTTGTCGAAGCTGAAGCTGTATGGCTGGGGTAAAACCTGTAAAAGATAAAAGGGGGGAAAAATCATTCTAAAGTACTGAGTGTCAAGGACAAAATATAGCGTGCACAACTGCTCAGTAAATACTCGTCATATTTTTGCGTTCTGTAGATTTCAGTTTTGTATATCGTAGGTAAACAATTCACGTGTTTGAAAAGTATGTCTACTAACTGTGCATTGAATGTTATCTAGCCCTGTGATAATGCTTTATTCGGGTTATGATTTGGCAAACCTTTTGTCGGACGAGGTAATTTATACTTCCATTCCAAGGCATGCGGCTGATTACTATGTTACATGTGGTATTTCAGTAAGCTCGGGCTTCCTTAATCAGTTGATTATTTTCTTCTTATCCAGAGTGGTGGGATATGTCACATTTTCCATCCTCTTTTCGTGTATACCGGAACGCTCTTATAACTATCACAAAAGTATAAATAGATACATAAATAAATGTAAGAAGGCACTCTTTGAAGAATTAGTTTATTTTCTGTGGAATAAAGGCTGTGGAGATAAGGACAAACATATTCTAGAACAATCACTGCCTGAGGTTTGAGCTATTTTTTTGAAGTTTTGACAGTTCCGCATCACTTTTGTTTCGTGAATAAGTTTAGCAAGACACATGTATATAAAACGTGGGGGACACTTAAGCTTACGCCTTTAAGGGTGGAACGCGATAGCGTTATCGGGCCCCGTTCGCAAAGCCTGCTCATATAAACCCGTGCTCGTTCCTAAGCCGTCCAAACGTGTCTGCGTGGTCTAGTTGGTAGAGTTCTGTCACATGTCGTCTCGTCTGACGTCATGTCACGTGACGCGTGACGGCACACGTGGCTGTGACGTCACGACCCTACTGGTCCAGTTAATTTAGTGGACAATTTTCTGCTCAATTTAGCGGTAAAATGTCCCTTTAAATTTGACGGGAAAATGAACTCCAAAATTTAGCGTGAAACGTTTCCGCTTAATTTTGGAGGAAAAGTTTACGCTAAATTTGGCGGAAAATTTTCTCGCTATATTTAGCGGGTCGATGAGGTCATGACGTCATAGCCACATGTGACGTCACACGTGGCAGCGCGCGTTGCATTTTGAGATTTTTCGGTCCTACCGACGCCGACGCCAACGCCGACGTCGCATTTTCTACGACAAGAGCTCCTAAACGCTATTGCACAAACCATCTCGCGTGTTCCACAACAAAACCGCAAGCCACGAAGGCGAAAGGCAGCACAGATGAACCTGCAGCGAATATGTGAGCCGTTATTATGGTGTAGTTGTAGAACATGGATGTAGCTAAAGAAAAGGGATGCAGTGTGAGGTTACTATTATGTACTTGTAAACACAGTGTGGCTTTGAGCACCTGTGCATAAAGTGCTCACTTTTAACATAATGCCCTTATATAAGAATGGAAATTTTAGTACATGTAGATAAATGACACGATAAATAAATAAAGATCCATTGGCGGATCATTAAGGAATGCCTTAGCGTGACCTTTGGTAAACGCTAACGATGGCCCCCTTCACTTCTATTTTGGCTTTCTCTATCGTCCTTCGTTTTTGTGCTTCCCTCTATTTTTTATGCCTCTTTTTGGCTTCGTCATGGGGCCAGAGTAAGTGTTTCCGAAAGGGGGACGTCTTTGATGTATGGTGCATTCCCTAAGCCTCCACAAATGGATCTTCCTTTAATTTCTTGTTGTCTTCTAGAACGTCTACCTCGCGCCTGAACGGGTAGTACAGGAGCACATGCTCTCTCTTAAGGTTCATCACGTCAGTTACAGGGTAGCAGTATTAGCGGTATATCGCGGTCTCTTTTGGGGCTCCTAGACGTTCGGTGTCTAGCCCGGCTGGCGGCACTTTGGCCAGTCGAGACTAGCCGCTGCTTCCACTCCTCTGTCTCGTTCGCCCACCTTGCAGGCTTAGCAGCGGCATTCGCTTCCTGATGCTGCCTTCCTTCGCTGTTTACTCGTTTCGTCAGCCCGTCTCCTTCGTTCCCATTCCGTCTTTTTGTTTTCCGCCTACTTGAACTTGGGCTAGTACTTGGTACACACTTCCATTTTGTAGCCCAAACCAAGGTATACGCACCTCTCACACCTGCAGGTTTTGACTCACCCCAACATCCGCACGCGTATTGGTTTCCACCCCGTGACGTCGCCTCCTCTCACCTTTCTCCTTTATTATTCTCCTCCACACTACGCGGTGCGCTTGAGCTTCCACTGTTCTTTTCCACAGACGGACGCCTTAAGGCTTTCCCCTGTCATGAGGCTACGAATGCTAATGCATTAAAAACGAAATGTTTCATCAAATGTTTGGCAGCAGTATGTGCTTTGGTTAATCACGAAACCTTTAAATATTTAAGAACCCGTTATTTAATTATGGTCTAATATGAATATCTAAGACAGAGCTAGTGAACAATCAAATCCAAATCTCCAAAACTAGGGGAAAAAAAGAAATATACAAACACTATTCTAATTAGAATAGCAAAATTTATTTTTAGGTTTTTTATATTTTATGCAAATTTAAATTTCACCAGACAACACCGTCAAGCTCATATTTAAGTGGGGTGACATAAGGTTGCTGCACTCACCGCAATGAACTAAAACGCAATGCCGCCAACACTTTCTTCTTTCTGTCAACACTTGAAGAGCTAAAGAGATTAGATAGACCACACTTCTGCGCCAATCACTCTTTAGTTTATAATTTTACGATTTCTCACGCGTTATATGTGCGCTTCTCCTTTTTTCTTTTTATTGGATCAAGTCATGTGGTTTTTCTCTGTTATTTCTTTTTATAGAAGTTCATATGAGAAGCGTTTATTTTCATGAAGGCGAGTTCAAATTTCAACATTTGTCAACCTGACGTCACCCGTTCATGTGCTTTGAAGACAAACATTACATGACGTTAAATTACATGGTTATCATCAGAATTAATTCGGTTCAAAGTTAGTGAGACTTGTTGTGAACATTAAAATATCGAGGTTAAAACTAGGCCTCAGTCTTATTGCCAATCAAGCACACTCATAATTTTTTTTCTTTTGTAAAATGCACATGACACTGAATTTTTTTTTTGGTTCAGAGGTCGGAAGTTTTTTATAAATCATTTAACACACTTCTTACAAAAGCACCATTTCACTCCAACACCTTGCAGCTGTTCTGTTTTTAAAACTGAGAATAACATTACTGACCTGACCCAATGTCGACGTGTTTTCCCTCGTCGCAGAATATGCGTAGTACAGACTAGATATGTCCTTTTGGACATTTTGATTGATGAGGCTATCAATGATTGTGACCTTTTGCTCGTTCCAAAATTCTTCTCGAATTAAAATATACATAACTTCATAGAGCTGTTCTTTAATTGAACGGGGCGGGAATCTTTTATTCTGGAATATGGAATGTGCATACTGTTCTTCCTAGCTCCACAACTGAGCATGATAATTTAATTTTTATAGAGAACAGATTCTACATAAAACCAAAAGTAATTTCTCCATTCAGGTACTGCATTATGTTGGGTAACTTGCAGTTCTTGCCGTGCATACTCCCTGTCGGTTCCATTTTGTTTGTCTCCTAAGCACATCAGGCCGTCTTAAAGGGACCATGAAACGATTCTGAAATCGAATTTCATCCACCGATCGCCGTAAAAGGTGTGAAAAGAAACACAAAAACACAAAAATAGGGAGCCAAAAAAATTATTCGCTATAGAACTTTTAAAAGAAAACTGGACTCTTTTGCGCCTTCTTTCCTTCGAAAGCTCTCTGCCTTTTCACTGCGATGCATCCGCGGAATCGCTGCACGTCAGCCGAATCCACGTCGCCTATTGGGTAAGAGCCTACCTCACCAGCACCGCGATCGTAAACAATAAATAGCCGGCGAACGTTTCCTAAAAGTTTTGTTAAATAATATTCAGATCCACATTTTGTAGCATAATTAGAGATGTGACGAAAATTGCCAAATTTGATAATGCTGAGAGCCAAGCGCCATCTATCGTGTGGTAAACGAAGCAACTACTGCGCGTGCGCAATAGGGTGGTAGGTCCGACAGCGTCGCTCAGTTACTTGGCCGCGACGATCAAGGAACGTTTATTTTTCTACGTGTTCTTCTCGCGCGTCCCGACTTCAAGCAGCAAGAAAAAAGTACTTGAAACAGACCACGACGAACAAGAACGCTGGATCCACAAACACCCGAGAAAAGCTAGAACGGCAACGAATTCACCGACCCGCGACCAAGCGAGCTCGGCAGATAGGCCTAGCAGGCACTCCGACTCGACTCGGTGCAGCGTTGCTTCAACGGTACTTGGCCAAGACCGTCTGCCCACGACCGGCTGGCGTGCTGAATGGAATATGCCGGCGCGACCCTTGTGGACCCTTCCCGTATTTTGATCGCTGACCTCAATTTTAGATTAAGAGGTGAGGTCAATCTCTTCCCCTTGTTTTCCGAGGCAGTGTTGACGAACACTGTCGTCGAAAAGGGACTCTCGTCGATTCTATCTTCTTGTTTTGTGTGATATAGAGCTCAAATAAACGCCGTATGGATTACCTTCGTAACACGGTATGTACACTTTGTTATTAGTATGCCATTTTTATTCTGACACGACTGCACGTCACTGTCGAGCTATAACAGTTCGTGGGAGCTACGTGCAATGCCGGTCCAACCTTCCTTTGCCGAGTGTCGCGTCAGTATCGAGTTGCAATCGTAAAAGATCGGTCCCGAAGCGCTTACCAACAGCGCGAATACAGCACTTCCATCAAACGCGCGCGTCCGCTCCGAGTGTGAACAGGTATTTACGTGGCTCTTGCTGACACTGTCGTAGTTCAAACGTATCTTTTTTAACGTCGGCTCGCTCTTGCATCTCCGAGGCCGCGAAAAAACGCCGCGGCAATTTGTTTCTATCTACGTCGCTTTGCAAACGACTGACACGGGCCGCCTTTTACCAACAATGACAGTTGGGTTGACTTCTGGAGTCTTCACCGGAAGACTCGCCGCACTTCCCAACAGGCATACCGGCGTATGGGACTAGTCCCATGCTGTCGCTGTAGCGCAACATATCTCATTGAATTTCGCTCAGCTGCGATGTGTCCATGGCTATCGCGGCGATGAGGGGCGCCGATTCAGAAAATACGTCGGTGACATCAGCGCCATCAGCGCAGTAAAACCTACCGGCGCACCCCCAACTCGCCGCCGCTGACGCTCCCATTCTCACAGCCGAGAGAACTTCCGGTTCCGGAAACAGGGTACGTCACGACCGTCAAAATTACGCCGCAACTTGTTTTGCGGTCAGTTGGAGAGAAAGAAAAAGTCGATATTTCATTAATTTTTTGTGTAGAAGTTAATAAACCGAGACGAAAACGGATGCCTGTTCGGCATTCAGTGAACGTTGAAGGTTTAATGTAAAAGTTATCTGGCAAAAGTAAAGGTAATTTCTACTTGGTCTCTTTAAGTTAAAAAAAAGAAGCCTTTACTAGATATGACTTTCAATTCTTAGATATTCATCAAACTCTGACAGAGTCCGGCACCTGTTGAGTATTCTAGCCACGGTAAGGAAAACAGGTGGTTTTGTTTTACGCTGACTCCCACTCTCTATCTGTAGAGGGGGTGACGACCATAATTTATTTCATCGTCACGAAACATGTCGTGAAGTCACCGCTCAGCCTCGAGAACTCCCATTCAACTGACAGGTCTTCTCGGGGATGATTCCATTATAAATACACTTATTTTTGCACATTCAACTCCTGCACTCTAAGAAAACAGGGAGCGCGACTTAGTCTCCCGGGAACCAAATGCGCCGCCACAACCATCGCGTCAGTTCCTTGGGGGACTAACGGGCGGGGGGGGGGGGCTGCCTTTGCGCCCATCCCATTTGTCCCTCAAAGTTGAATCCCCAGGACTAACTGTGGCACCCTTGCATTTAGGCCACGAGGACTAAATCTGCACCCTTTCCTTATTTATTACTAAATTGCGCCCTTACAAACGCAGGTGGTGCTAGTCAACGTCAAAATTGTTAGAAATATGTTATCTCTGGGGTAGACTCATTACATTCCCATATGACCAGTGATAATTTCGAATTGGCATACGTATTATACATTTTAACATAGACCAGGAATTATAACAAACATGAAACACTAATTCAATCGCCACCCCCAAACACTACCCCTGCCCCTTTTATACTCATCATTTGAAAGGAGTCGTTTGGTCAGTGACCATATCAACCGTGCACGATGTTAAAAATATAGTGCTGGTTTCGCACCAATATTGTTCTACCAATATTGTTGCTAAACTCTCAAGGAGTGTATTACTAAGAAATAATGTAATTATATGTGACAGCTCTATAAAACAGCGTCCCCATAGGCTCCCAGCAGCTATATTTCGCTTACTTGCATAGACTGCCCCAGTTTGCACATGCGTGTCTCCCGTGGCGACCGCATCCTCTCTTCCAAAAAGAAGAAAACAACATATATTTTAAGACCGCAAAAAAAAAAAGATTGAACAATTTTTTTTTTTTTTGGTTACAGAGCGTTTTGTCACGTTTTACGTGGCTATTTTCATCCCAGATAAACCAAAAAGAATATAAAAACGCTTTCAAAGCACGGTCCAAAGAGATGCAAAGGGAAAAAAACTCCACGACAGCGGTCAAAAGCTGCATGGCCAGTGCATCAACAATGGCGGCGCTCGGGTCCACCGCTGGCTTCCACGACGTGCTGGAACAGACGCTGCGATCGTTATAAAGTCAGCTCCCACCCTTAAATATGCCCCCTCCTGCAATTTTTTATGCTACGATTGTTTGTGAATACAATTCCTTCCCGTTCCGAAACAGTAACTACGTCGCCAACGCTGGCCATCGGCGGTGCAGCAGACGCCGCCATCTTGTCCGCACGTTGGGACAGATGCACCCTGTCTTAGGAGGACTAATGGCTGCTTTTGCTTCCGCGCGCCTTTTGGTTAGTCCCGGTCGAGTGCAGTTAGTCCTCAGCATTTGCGCACGGTGCCTAGCTAGAACCCTATGGTCTCTTCGGGGAGCAACTGGGAGTTCAGAGGACCACATGCTGCCGTTAGTCGTTTGAGACCCTCTTTTTTCTTTGAGTGTACTCGTTAATGCCACTCCCCGCAGTCCGCGGGACTCTTCTAGAGAGGACGGGGGGGGGGGGGGAGAATCGGCATCCATTTTATGGTACCGTGTCGTTTCGTGCATCACTGTATGGTACTAACAAAGTTGTCAAATGCAGATTACAACTAGGTTCCATACGAGATTTAGTTTCTTCTTGCGGTTCCTAAGTCAGTACAAGAAACACAGTGTACGAGCGTTTGTGTCTATGAATAAAATGTGCATAACCTTCCTTCGACCTGTGGTGCAGGGTACATCGGCCAGAAGGGACGCCTGCCTCAACGATCGCCTGTGTGAACACCGCAAGGTGTTGACGTCACTGAATAAGGATTTGGTTCCCATAATTCACGCCAAAGAGTACCACGCATCCGCCAAAAGTTTGAAGAGACAGAAGCATTGACCTGAAATACCGTGGACACTACGGCAGAGAAGTAACTTAGGCCTTTGAGATTACTACTGCCAGCGGATACATAGCGACATTCCTCGCCCTATATAAACCAGACCTAGTATTCCGCACAGCAGAGATCAACCGGATGCGATTTCTACCTAGGTGTTCATTCGTCCGTACTTTTGTTTTTAGTTTCTACAATCGACAAATATCTAGTGGGTGTATTTCAACTTGCCTCTTGACCCTGTATGTACTCTTCCCTGTCCACTGTCAGAAACGTTGTATCCTTCTAGGGGCGCGTTTTGTCCTTTGCAAAACAAGTTTGGCTGCATCTCTTTTCGATTGGTGGGAAAAACATGTGACGAACTTGAAGCCCTATTTGTCGTCATCGTTCTCACTTGTGTAATCTGCTTTAGGTTTCTTAACAAATACCCAAGATTAACACTTTTTTTGTATTTACATATCACCAATAGCTGGAAACTTGACACCTCGAAAATGTTGTAGTAAATCTATTTATGTTCTTTCATATATATCTGATATCAACCCATGATATTTAAAGTTTATGCAATAAAATAAATAAATAAGAATAATAAAATACATTCCTTAATCAGAAAGGTTGGGAAATTCAATCAATATTGGTTCTCTAATATTGTTAGATGTATAATTTCACAATATTTAAACAATTCTAGGAGCCTAATCATTAGACTGATTAAAAAAAACTAAAACAAAACACGTCAGTTGTGATGCTAACGCTAGTCAATGTACACCAGTTTAACTAAAATTTATTATATTTAAAACAATTGATTCAAAATCTAAATTTAAAAACAACGTTTTTTTTCTTTTTACTTTTTGCACAATTTTATTATACATATTCCAAAACGTATGTTGTCTTCTTGATTTTGCCAAGGCATGTCCTGTATCTGTTTTAGTTTTGCTTCCATAACATTTGTTATTTTACTTTGAATGCTGACTTTTGTTTTTGATGTGTGAAGTAGTGTGCACCACACTGGAGAGCGAGGTTGTCTGTGGCCGCAAGCAAAATGAAGCGTTATCATTATCATAGTTTGTATGAAATTATACATGTATGCGCACACAACTAACCCAATCGTTTTATGTGAACCTTGACAACAGTAAGCTTTTGAACAAATCGGGTAGTGTGTCTCTTTCGTCTCAATTGAACCTCTAGCAAGGACGGTATCACGAGAGCTTGTTTTGTCAAGAGTCAATCATTTATTAATTTCTTAGAAGTGCCTCGCGAGACCGTAGGCGAGAGGAGCGTGATGGGCGTAGGCGAAGGGAGCGGCGGCGTGCACCACTGGAGCGGCATGCACGGCGCGCACGGCCACTGGGGCAGCCTTGACGACGACCGGGTGTGGGCCCTCGACGGCGCTGGAGAAGAACGGAGCGTCGGCTGGGACCGAGGTCTTGGTGCCTGGCTCGTTGGTCTCGACGGTGGGGTGGAAGCCGGTGGCATCGGCCACGTACTTCACCACACGGCTGACCCCGAGGGCATCGACGTAGCTGTAAGAGCCGACCTTGTTGTTGAACTCATCTCCGGTCTCCTGACGGGTCATGCGGGTGCCGAACTCGTCGACGTTGTCATAGCCGAAGCTGTATGGCTGGGGTGGTGCCTGTAGAAGAGAAGTGCGAAGTGCGAAACAGATATGAAGGAAGTTCCGCTTGCTGCAGTACGTCCTGTCTATAACAGACTAAGTTGTGTATATATAGATAGTTGAATGGGTACAACCAATTTTGAACGTTTTGCAGATATCAGTGTCCAGTTACATAGCAGGGCATATACCAAAGAGACACTCGCAGTTGCTAGGACACCACAGCGCGTACAGAAAGCCGGATGCTTACTTTACTCCCAGCCTTGCTACGGTCAGGCTTCCTTAGGTCTTGTATATTGGTGTTTTAATTATTTAATATTTTGATGTGTTATAAGGCTCACAAATATATCTAAAGAAATACAGTGTGAGCTAAAGGTTGTCCTTTGAGATTACTTTCAATATATTTTAGTTTGGGGGAATTGCTAATGAATCGAACATTTGCATCGCATGCTATTCAACACGTTTTCTAGTTTTTTATGTTATATTATAACTTGATATCACTAAGACTTACGTGTTCGACAAGAACACCGCAGGCCACATAGGCGACGAGGCAGCAGAAAAGAACCTGCAACAGAGATGTGAACCGTTATTCAAGTGAAAAATAAATCACAGCCCTCTCTGATGGATCTGAATGGAAAACCGTTATCAGACAGAAAGATATTGCCGCACCTTAGAGAACATGGTGATTACTTTCCTGCTTGGCTGGAAATGGTGGTGCGTTTGTAGCCGACGGTTGCTTATATACCTCGCAGAGTATGTTATAGACACGCCTTAGCACTGCTGCTGTGTTGTGGTGTAACGAATCAGCGGCGTGGAAATAGAAACTATGTCAGATGAATTAAATAGCACCGGAACGTGTAAGGGGCTAAAGGAAAGGAATGTGACGAGACGTTTTATCTTAACTTTGTTTTACTTTAGTCTGCTGAAGAAAAAAAAGCTTATCATTTGACGACTAACTGGAAAAGGAAAGAAGTTATTTTGCGTCTTTTAAATGCTAGACTCATTCCAGTTTTACCCTTCCTTTGCGAGGTTCTCTTTTGTTGACAACGTGTATTTTTCCTGCTTCTTAATTTTTGCACGTACACTGTCCTGCTGACGGCCTTCTCTCTTTGAGGAGACGGGCCGTTGCAGTCGCAAATATTGTGAAAATACTGACTTTGGCATCGCATAGCCGGCACACTCTATGGAGGTTCCTCTCCTGTCAGCTTCATCTAAAGTCGCTCTGTTCGGCGTGAGTTATGTGCTTTTACGGCACAGCGGCCATCCCAGCAATCTGAGTTATGAACTGTCTATTTGTTTAGATTATAGAATAAGGAATACCTATATTTTTTACATTTAAATTTTTTTGATTCATTCGCCAGCGTCGGTCCCGCAAGAGAAAAAAAGCTAGGATTTACTCAGATAATGAGGATTGGGTTCGCGCTTTTAATGTGCTATTATTCTAAAAGACCTTCCTCAATTTAACGAAACGTAGTTTTCTCCTATTACTGAAATCACTTTCATGCGTGAGTAAAATATGGCGATTCGGGCCATTCGTGCATTCCATTTGATAACGCAGAAAAGGAGCTAGAAGGGAAAAAGATTGTATTAATTCATTTCTCGGCAGAGCCTAAATATATACGAGCTTCTTTCTTTTTTCTTTTTTTGCATACCTGTGCTATAATTTCGTGACACCTACACTAATGCGATTGGTGCAGGTGAGTTATATGGCCAGGCCTACACAATATAGAGGAACATTTTTCACAATAACTAAAATTAACAAATAAAATATGTTTATTAAAATTTAAGTAGTGAAAATAAACATTTAGTTTCAACTAGAAACTTGCTGCGCGTTATCCAAAAACACTAAATTCGTAGTGAATTTTCGGAATACTTTTTGAAGTACGTGGGAAGCACGGTAGGCCCGCTGAATTCCCACTTGTGCAGCAGGCGCAAGGCTACCGTTGAGATAACGTTTCCCAGCGGGTTATCTCTCTCTCTTATCATTGACGTTTCCTCACCGCCAGACTTCTGCGTGTTGCAGGACTCATAGCTTTAGCGCAGTATTGCGCTTCCCACGAGCTCAACGTCTTTCGAAAAGTTACTTTTATAGTGGCTTTTGATGATACTCAACAAGTTTCTAAGCAGAATCACAATTTTGGTTTCACTAAATGAAAATTAATTAACACATTTGAGTTAATTACCCGACTTATCCTGACTATTAGCCTTCTAGATTGTATTCCCTTGTCCGCATAACTCACCTGCACAAACTCCATTAATGTAGCTTATTTTAAACAAATCTGTAAAGCTTAAAAGAACACACTATATAAAAGCTTGACTTTTTCACTTTTGCTTTGGTGAATGCATCCCTGGTATTGGTATTTTCGCCAATGGCTTACAATAGTGCATCTTCAGTGGAAGTGCGGTGTGTCAGCGTGCGAGATTGAATTTTCGGCCATTTATTTGAATAAGTATTATCTCTTTGGCCATTGAATTATTGATGTAGTTAACTCTTGGGTTTGCAATGCTCAACGAAACTTAGTTTCCAGGTGAAGCATATATGAGAAAAGTGCTGTTCCAAAATTTTTCAAATAGTAAACTTGACTGCCAATAAATAAAATATATAAAGGCTAATTTTCAACGTTTGACTAAATTAAAAATAAATTATATCTCTTAAAACCTTTTGGTAGGCTACTTGGTTTATGTATAGGGAACTAAATAAACTGCGCTCCGCGTGTCGTACTTGTTTATGCCTATGCCCCCGTCTTTTGCGCAGTTTATTTATTTCCCTAAGGTTTCGTAAATGCTGATCCAGTAAAAACAGGTGAAAATCATAACAGCTAAAATTTAAACAAAATTAATTGACTCTCCAGTGAATCATTAACTCCAGAACCAAATTTTCTCCTGCAGCAAAGCCACTGCACGCGATATAATATTAAATAGAGTACATGAGAGCGAGTCAGTGCACACGCGTGCTTGCATAAGACGGAATTCAGGTAGCCCACAAGCCTATATCAACACTCGGGTAACTTAGACCACGTCCAAAATATCGCTTACCTAAAGAAAGGAAACAAGGATTCGTAAAACAGAATTCCCTCTCCTGATTGTCACGCCAGATACATCGTCCGAAACAAAGAATTTTTATGAAAGTCTTCTGTAACTGTTTGATGCTCTTGAGGCAAACAACCTTGTGCCTAGCAACCATAACATTCCATGTCTATATAGGCCACCGTAAAAAAAACAAAATAAAAAAACAATAAAACATTCGTTTAGCTCGCCTCTCGATACCCAAGTGGCCTGTCCCAACGTTATTAGAACAACTCAGTTCTGGAACTCCGCTCCGGAAGGGGGTCCCTTTGCGTGGCGCCTGTTAGAGGGCGCGCGCTCCGCATTAATACTCGCTATCATCATCATTGAAGGTGCGGTTCTGGCCTTTCTTACGGATAACAGCAGCAGACAACTTTCAAATTGTTTCTGCCGCTGTTGGTAGTCGCGTTTTTACGTTTTACTGGCGAAAGAGCAAAACTAACCCAAAACCATGCTGAACCTCGAGAGGAGTCGGGACTCAAAAGCAGCCGCGGAGCAGTAGCACACGAAAAAGCGTGCGATTAATGCGCCGGCAGCGCCACCTAGCTGCAAAAAATCGGACACGGTTTCGGACCCCTCCAATGTACACGCAGCGTTTATGGGAAGTTCCATAACTGAGTTGACCTAGTAACGGTGGCCTGTCCTCCCTTACTGAACGTCTCGTCACAGCTTCTCCGACACAAAAACGACCTTCTCAAATTTGACCACGAGCGAAGCGCTGTTGCGTAACATTCTCACATCAAAGACCATTGAATCTACTTCAAGAACACGTGCATTCTCGAGCTCGAGTGTAACCCCCGCCTGAGACTCTTTATTGAATCATGACAGATCCAAAATACGCCACGCAGCATCAACAGATCCCTTCGCTTTTTACCATCCGTATATATAAACCGGCTACGCCAATTGTCAAAGGAAACAAAAAATCACAACCACCGTAGAATAGGTTGCTGCTTTCAAACAATTATAGCTGCCTCTGAAGAATAAGCAAGTCGTTTTGAAACGTTTGACAACTAGTTTTATAGGGACTAGTTGGAATTCCTTTATTCCTTAACTGCACAAGTATAGAGACGCGTTCGGAGTTTTAGTTGACTATTGTGCATTATGGCCGATTATATTACTACTGCGCAGGCAGCCCAAGCAACACTCATGCATCGTCGACGTAATTAACTTTTTGTGGTGGTCGATATTTTTTTATCATCATGCGTAAAGTACGAAAATGTATCGACTACAATTGAAGCTTCTAGTATCAATATGAGCGGTGAATGTACCACAGCACATTTCCTAAGTCATTGACGCAAAGTAAATCTTCCTTGACTAACAATTGATAAAAAGTGATAAAACAAATTATCCTGTATTTCAAAATATTAAATAGTATTTTTGAAGATAAGGGTATCCTGCTGCGTACATTTTGGAAGGTTTTCTCTGAAAAAGCCATGAACAAGTAATTGCGTTGTGTGTATGTTTAGAGTGCCATAAAATTATTCAGCCGCAAAGGGCGTCGGGGGCCTCAGATGTAAACGATAATTTTAGCTTGTGCTGTACACCAGCTAGTCTGAGGTCTTTAACGCGCATCATGCAGTAATGATACACGACAGCCTGCCGGTTCGATGCTTGTCCAGATAAAACGAACAGGGGGGGGGGGGGGTTAACCCAGGATCCCTGGGTTCCGCAGCGCGAGCTTTCGCTCCACGTGCTCCACACTCTAAGAAAAAAGGGTGTAGTTGGGTGCATCGGGCGCACATGCACCCTTTTCCTGAAAGATGCACCCTGTGTTACCCAGCCAGTGCAATTGTACACCGACAATGAGCATTCTCCTCTCCCTTAAAAACCTCTAGGTGTATCAGTGCACCCCCACGCTAGCCACGCGACCCGATCAGCTTGTGTTTGGATTCCCTCTTGGGGGTCACTTTTTGGGTTGGGCAGTTTCTTAGGAAGTATAGAGCTATCCTGTACACTCGGTATTGACAGTAGAGTAACTCTATGCTTGTTTTAGGCAATCGGTCCCGGGTAGGATCACGTGACTATACTGTCTCACCCTACGATGGACTAAAGGCCAGCCACGGGTCGCCAGGTCCAATACGTTCACGCTATACTATGACAGGTTACTGATTAGGAGTGGACGAATAAGCGCCGAATCCAAAGCGTCGCATCTTTAAGCTTCGACGCTGCAAGAGCCTGCATGTCGGGAACTTGCGATGTAAAGTTGTGCACTCAGTGCTATTCGATTCGGACCACTGTTCACCGTCTCTGATAAGTGATCCAAACGAGGGCACCGTACCAGCATCGATGCGAAACGACAATTTCTAAGTGGCTCGTGATTGGATCTGGCGTTCCGCAGCTTTTGCCTTTAGTCCATCGTGGTGAACGAACTATACATCTCAAGCTAGAGATAAGGCAGCGCACGGCATCCTGAAGGCCAAGGCCACGGGTAGCATCCACTGCACTATTACCTTTGGGTCGACCTTTCAAGAGGATATAAGTGACAAATCCTTTCGTTGTGTTCATTGTTGGGTTGCCCCTGAAGATAAGCCTTTGCGAGGGCGCCCCCTTTTGGCCTTGAAGGAGCTGCTATTTTTCTTTTACTTTCTCTCCCTAAGCTGAAAGCATGAAAGAAGGTGCGCAGTTGCCGGACCAATGAACCGGAGGCTTTTTCATCCCTCGACTCCGCTGTCTGGGCGCGGGTGACGGTAGGAGCGTGATCATGTGGTAAAGCTTTGACGGATGACGTAGTAGCTTCTCCCGACCTCGGAATGTCTGCTTCTCGGCCAAGTTTCTTGTGTGCTGTGCTGCGACCAGCGGGGCTGCCGTAGATTTCGTCCGCGACAACGTATTCGAGTGTACCAAGATTTCCAGTGTTTGAAAAGTCCTACGCGTATATCGGCAACAAGCGATTTCTTCAAAAAAGCCCAAGGAATTCATGTGATGCGTTCTGTGTTCGGTTCGGCAAATTACTGCTTCTGCCACATCGTGTTGAATCTTCACGGACCCCTATCCTTTCGTTTTTGTGTTTGTGTTGTGCTGCAGTGCCCGTGTCGACATATATTTCGGATTACATATTTCGAGTCCGGTATTTTCATCGTAAGTGCTCTGCAACCTACTCCTTTGCAACAATTGACCGTTCCGTTCCGGATTACCTCTAGAATTAGGCAGTGTCTATTTTCTAGCAGCCGGGAAAATAATTTCCCCGAAATTCTATCGGCAGTCGCCTGCCATTAGCTGACTACAATCATGTGACAACTGCATGTAGAATACTGACTTTCTTAATCTCCTGGCGTTCTGTGAAAACACGTTTTCGTTGATACACGTTCTGTAGACACGTTTCATCGACACGAACGTTTCATCGTCACTCGTTACGCGAAATGCACGCTGTAGGGACATTTTGTCGCGCGTGTATCTCTGAGGCGCGTGCTCACCGACTCAGCCACCGTTCACGCCGCTTCGTGGCGACAGTCTGCGGCGGCTCATTACGAAAATGTTAACCAACCTGTCCCCCCGTACACGTCACCTCGCGGGTACAGCCGTCGATGAAACGTCGTTCGATGAATGAATGGCGACTGCTGGTGGAATTTCGTGGAAATAATTCTGCCGGCTGCTTGGAGAATAGACACTGCCTAAGACTCACTTCCGTTTCTCGTTTGCTTAGTAATCTTCTCAGTTGTGTAACAGCTTCTTCGTACCTCTTCACATATCACGGATTGCTTGCAAGTTTGTACTTGTTTACGGAATAAGCTGTCTAATAAACTTCTATGAGATTTGAAAACAATCCCGTGTGTCCGTTTACCTGCCTTTTTGCTATCACCGGGGCGCATACATTTTTAAGGGTTTCCTTGATGTCTTAAATAGGTTTATGAAGTTAGTTATGAAGCGGGTGCATAAAGTGGTGTGACCATGCACCTTTGAATCGGTACATCTGTGTTCTTTTCGAATTCAGTGAGTGTAGAAAGAGGTGCAACAGTACACTATTGAACGGGGTGCTCCTGTGTTCCCTTTGAGAGCAGTAGGTGTAGAAAGGGGAGTAATGGTACACTATTGAGTGGGGTGCATCTGTGTTCCCTTTGAGTGAGGCGGGTTTATGAAGCGGTGCAATGGTACACCTTCGAACGGGGTGCATCTGTGTTCCCTTTCATTTCATTGGGTGTAGAAAGAGGTGTAGCCGTACACCATTGAATGGGGTGCACCTGTGTTCCCTTCGTGTGAGATTTCTGTAGAAAAAGGTGTACATGTGCACCACACCAACGGGTGTACACGTACTCCCATATTTGGGGTGTGCAAGTGTTCCCCCAAAGGGTGTAGTATATGTGACAAGCACTTACACCCCCTATGGGTGTACCGCATGACACCCTTTTTTTTAGAGTGCAACCTGCGATGCTTTAATACACTCGGCAACGAATTACTCCCCCCCCTCCCCCTCTTTACAACGAAAAGCCATAGAAGTATTTTTCATGGCTTCCAGAATATCTCGAAATATGCGGAGCGCAAGTTCGTCTGCTTCTTTTGTAGGGGTCGTGGTGACGTCAGAACGCCGAGCTCTGATTGGCTCTGATTGAGGCATGTGGTTAGACCTCAAGGCAGCTTGCTTTGAGGTCTAACCACTATCCTTCAATCAGAGCGAATAAGAGCTCGGAGTCTTTCTGACGTCCCCGCAACTCCTACAAACAAAGGAGACGATCTTGCACACCGCATAGTTTCTTATAACTCAAGAAATGCAGTGCGTGGTTATTGGCTAATACCGCATTGTCATTGTGCACGAAGTGATGAAAATACGTTCAGGAGAAGTCACTGGTTGCTCTTTGTAAGGTCATGTGGCTATGTCAACTATGAAACGCTGTAATTTTTGCGCTGTCCAATGAGTTTCATATAAAAAAGTATTGGCTGAGCGTAACTGCATTCGTACATTGCGAACTCGCACAAAGTTAAAATAAATTTATATTCGCGTACAGTGATGTAATATTTTAGAACAGTAGCTTACTCAAATAATAGTAAATGGTTTATGAGGATACAAATAACATAACCATTCTGACTGAAGCATAAAACCTGCAAGTTTCAGTACCAGCCGTATGGCATGAGTGAAATGTTTGCTTAACGGAGAGTATGCCCGTTGTGATAGGGTACCTAAAACACAGTGTCGTTCATCAGGACCTAATTTACAATGAGTCAATAATTTATTTATTTTTTAGAAGTGCTTGGCAAGACCGTAGGCCAGAGGAGCGTGGTGGGCATAGGCGAAGGGAGCAGCGTGCACCACTGGGGCGGCGTGCACTGCGCGCACGGCAACTGGAGCAGCGTGTGCAGCGTGAACCGCGGCCACTGGGGCAGCCTTGACAACGACCGGGTGTGGACCCTCAACAGCGCTGGAGAAGAACGAAGCGTCGGCTGGGACCGAGGTCTTGGTGCCTGGCTCGTTGGTCTCGACGGTCGGGTGGAATCCGGTGGCGTAGCTCTAGGAGCCGACCTTGTTGATGAACTCATCTCCGGTCTCCTGACGGGTCATGCGGGTGCCGAACTCGTCGACGTTGTCGAAGCCGAAGCTGTATGGCTGGGGTGGAGCCTGCAAAAGTACGTGGTACACGGAAGGAAATAATTGGAAAGAGTTTAGGTTGTTGCAGTATTGTCTGATGCATCATAATGATACAAAGTGATGATGAGCACGGCAGAGTGAATATATTTATTTGAGGTGTTATTATCGACTCAGTGTTCATGTCCTTTTAGAAAAATGTTTGAGTGGCCCAGAGGTTTGAAGTTGGTGGGACGCGGCATCGCATTCGGGTATCTACAATAAATTTGAAATTCTTTCTAAAAGGCGTCTTGGCACCGTCAATTTTGCAACTTGGAACCATATGTCTTTTTCTAAATATTAGCCCTTCTGTTAACAAAAAGCGTGAAACAATCACAGCCTGAGCTTCTAGATTATCTTCTACTTTGTGGTAAACACATCGAATGATTGGTTCGTAATTAATTCTGATTCTAAGAACGTTTACGTCGCATAAATTCAGGGTGTCGAACCGGAACGGAACCGAACCGAAAACCGGAACCGAACCGGTATTTTTTCCGGAACTGAACCCGAACCCGAACCGTTATATTGTTATCGCGATGAACCCGAACCGGAACTGAACCGGGAAAAAAATAGCGGTTACCGGCTCATGTCAAAACGGTTCGGCCACGCGCTGTTGACAATGAATGTCCTATCAATGCCATTTGTTTTTTAAGTGCCGTCAACTGACACACACCTCGCTTACATATTTATCTTCTCCACTCAGTCTTAGGAATATAAACACTGCATCCATGAATCTTGACAAACGCTGCATCCATGAATCTTGACATAGGAACCAGTATTGCGCTGGTCGCGGCTTGCACGGAAGAAAAAGAATTGGAAGGCTGTGCAAAAAAAAAAAAATCGCGTCACGGGATTTTATTTTTCTACAATCTCGTAAATCCTAAATGCTGCTGTGTGCTCATTTCATAACACGTTTCTAGAACGTGATGTTGTAATTTTTTTATGTTGTTTATTTTGATGTTATTTTGATTTTGTTATTTTGATGTTGCAATTTGTCATTTATAATTTCCGAACCGGTTCGCGAACCGGTTCAGCGCCCCGAACCGAAGTTCGCGAACCGGTTCGCGGATCGAATTATTCGAACCGGAACTGAACCGGAACAAAATTAATTTACCTGAACCTGAACCGTAACCGAACCCGTATTTTTTTCGGTTCGACATACTGCATAAATTTGAACAGAGTGGCAGACGCTTTGCTATTAAAATATTGCAAAATGTTTTCCGCAGACTCACGTGTTCAACAACAACACCACAGGCCACGTAAGCGAAAAGGCAGCAGAGAAGAATCTGCAACGAAGAGATGGACCGTTATTCTACAGAAAGGGAAAGCAAAGCTCCAGATCATGGATCTGAATGCAAAGCAGTTCTCAGAGTGAGGAATATCTGCGTACCTTAGAGAACATAGTGGGTGCTTTTCCTCTCTGTTCGGAGTGAGATTGGTGCTGCATATGAAGCTGACGTTTGCTTATATACCAAGCGCAGCTCATTCCAGAGAGGTTTTATTATGTTAGAGCGTATCTTATAAACGAATGACAAAACGGGCAGTACGTATACCAAGCGCTGGCTATTTTATAGGCGTATACCCTAATTGGTGTGGGGTGCGTGGATGCGTTCGTTCTAATTAGCTTTGTTTAAGAGTACACCAGGGGGTGTGAAGGTGTTGTGGTGTGCGGTTTTTAGTCGACGTTTTTTTCTCGGTTCAATGAGCCCTCTTTGAAGGAATAGGTTGTAGGGTTGGGTGTTTCTGGTTCTGAGGATGCAGGATAGATTGCAGCTTGATACGAAGAGGGATAGGTCCTGATATTTAATCGCTAACCGTTTTATAGAGGCCGTTTAACTTAATATCGCCTAATGAAACGTTGGTGGGCTAGAATAATAATTATTTCCGTTCGTTTTTTTCTTCTTGTCATCGGTTTATTTTTATTTTTTTATCGGAATTGCAATCGCGTTTTCGGTCGCTTCCGAAACCATGCGCTTTACTATAACTTAGAAGGCGAAGTATCGCAACCAAGCACCGATATACTATTCTGAGAGATCCAACCAAAAATCTCTAAATATTTGGAGCATGACCAATTTCCACGGGCAGCTTTTTTCAAAATACGAAGTTTTCAAACTTGTTAATCACAAATATTGTTTAATGAAAATATAATTGTGTTACAGGTGTAGTCATTTCCTGTCTTGATCTTAAAAACGTTTTGCAACTATTTTCGTATGCAATTGTTTTTAAATATCTATCATAAGACTTCCACTTCTTACCTACTTATCATGCCAAAGAAACGCCTAACTTTGCCAAAGTATGGCAATCCGAAGGGCCTAACGCAGGTATAATTAGGTTTTGCTACAAGTGGTTACTCATGTTCGAAGCAGTATATTTTTTCGACTTGAACAATCCAGGGAAATCCAAGTCTGTCTTTTCTCAAGTTCGCCACAGGTTTGTCAAAGTGTTATACATATGCCAAGGATACCATGCGACAACCAAACCTTCAGAAATGAAGCCTTGTTCGTTCATTTGCTTGAGAACTGTTACACAAAAATCCAGGTGACACCCCATAACCAGACAGTAAAGCCTACTCTGGCACTTGTTTGGTAATTTAGGGCTAAAATACCCTGATTCTAATCAAGGAACTTTTAATTTATTTCTTCCTTAGCTTTTTTCTTACATCATGGTCTATGAAAGAAAAACAAGTAAAGCCCGTACGACACTCTCTAATCAATTGTCCACTGACACAAAACTTTAAATTTTTACATTTATGGTCAATTCTGTCTGTCTTCGCATTAGTCTGTTAGGAATAATAAATAAACTGAATGATACTTAAACACTTCTTAAATTTGCTGGTGCCAAGCACATTTAAAAATACTATAGTGATTCATCTCAAGTATAATTATCAAATCAAAAAAATAAACTAAACTCTTGTACGTCAGTTATTCTGCCGATCTGAGTAAGTGTACGATGGTCTATAAATTTAAGGCATCTTCTACCTTACACAGTGAGTTTTCATTGTTTTATGGAAGCTGAAAAAAACACAGAAAAAAAACATTAATAACGAAGACATATTCACTCGTCTATTAATCATTTAATTATTTTCCTTAAAGTGCTTACCAAGACCGTAGGCTAGAGTAGAATGGTGGGCATATGCGATGGCAGCGGCAGGGTGCACCACCAGGACGGCATGAACGGCGCACACAGCAACTGGAGCGGCTTGCACGGCCACTGTGGCAGCCTTCACAACGACCGGTTGTCGGCCGTCGACGGTGGTGGAGAAGAATGGAACGTCGGCTGGGGCGGAGGTCTTGGTGCCTGCTTCGTTGGCCCTCGACGATCGGGTGAATGCCGGTGGCGTCGGCCACGTACTTCACCACACGGATGACCCCTAAGGCATCGGCGTAGCGTTAGGTGCCAACCTTGTTTTTAAAGCCAAAGAATGAAGGAAGAATAAAACAATTAAAACTTGGACAATAGAACACATCTTTCCCCGGACACCGCCGCACACCCGGACAATACAACACACATAGGCGTAGACTTCGGGGGGGGGGGTATCGGCTCTCGTGCCCCCCTGGTGAAATCCTGGGGGGCAGAGCCCCCCCCCACCTCCCCGGGCCCGGGCCATGATCCTTACCGAGACGCTGTTTCCGCGGCATGTAACGAGCTTCCAGTAGTGGTATGTAAACAAAATAACGCCCACGTTGCCTTTATTGACAAAATACATGGTAGATTGAATCCCAGCGTGCTTTCGTTAGCTTCGATCTCCAGTTCTGGCGGAAAGGTAACGCGCAGCACCCCCCCAAAGAACTTCTCAGCCTGCCCCCCCCCCCCCCCCGGGAAAATGGGAAATCTACGCCGCTGACAACACATCTTGAAAGATGTGTTGTATTGTCCCAGTTTTAATTGTTTTATTCTTCCTTCATCCTTTGACTTGAACCAACACGCTCTCCTCCCAAGCAAGATCGTTTTTAAACTGACCTCCGATCTCTAAACGGCTCATCCGGATACAGAACTCGTTGACGTTATCGAAGCCAAAGCTATGGTTGGGGTAAAAACCTGTAAAAGATAAAATGAAAAAAAATCATTCTAAAGTGCTGAGTGTTTAGGACAAAATATAGCGTGCATAACTGCTCCGTAAATACCGTCATATTTCTGCGTTCTGTAGATTTTAGTCTTCTTTATCGTAGGCAAACAATTCACGCGCTTGAAAAGTATGTCTACCAACTGTGCATTCAATGTTATATAGCCTCTGTGATAATGCTTTATTCGGTTTATGATTTGGCAAACCTTTTGTCGGACGAGGTAATTTTTACTTCCATTCCAAGGCATGCGGCTGATTACTATGTTACATGTGGTATTTTTGTCAGCTCGGGCTTCCTTATTCAGTTGATTATTTTCTTATTATCCAGAGTGGTAGGACGTGTCCTATTTTTTCTTTCATTTCGTGTGTACCTGTACGCTCTTATAACTATCCGAAAAGTACAAATAGATACAGAAATAAATTAAAAAGGCCACGTTAGAAGAGTTAGTTTATTTTCTGTAGAGATGAGAACACAAATATGCTCAACAATCACTGCCTAAGGTTTGAGCTCTTTTGTGAAGTTATGACAGTTCCGCATCACTTTTGTTTCGTGAATAAGTTTAGCAAGACACATGTATATAAAAACGTGGGGGACACTTAAGCTTCGCCTTTAAGGGTGGAACGCGATAGCGTTATCGGGCCCCGTTCGCAAAGCCTGCTCATATAAACCCGCGCTCGTTCCTAAACCGTCCAAGCGTGTGTGCGTGGACTCATTGGTAGAGTGCCGTCACTTGTCGTCACATGTGAAGTCATGTCACGTGACGCGTGACGGCACACGTGGCTGTGACGTCACGTCCCTATCGATCAACAAAATTTAGCGGACAATTTTCCGCTAAATTTAGGAGCAAAAATGTCCCTCGAAATTTGACGGGAAAATGATGTGCTAAATTTACCGTGAAACACTTCCGCTTAATTTTGCAGGAAACGTTTGCGCTAAATTTGGTGCAAAGGTTTCTCACTATATTTAGCGGGTCGATGAAATCATGACGTCATAGCCACATAGCGACGACACACTTAGCAGCGCGCGTTGCATTTTGAGATTTTTTGGTCCCATCGACGCAGACGCCGACGCCGACGCCGCATTGTCTTCGACAAGAGCTCCTAAACGCTATTGCGTTGAAACCAACTCGCTTGTTCTACAACAAAACCGCAGGCCACAAAGCGAAAGGCAGCACACAAGAACCTGCAGCGAATATGTGAGCCGTTATTATACCGAAAGTTAGACCAAAGACCAGATTAGTGAATCTGAGCGGTAAGCAGTGCTGAGAGTGCAAGTTTTTCGCCGAACCCTCGGAAAACATGATGAAAACTTTTAGATGCGGAGCATCTCTTGCTCGGGTCTATGTCCCGCGGCGTCGGCGTCGGCGTCGTCCGCACTCACACTACGCATGCGCAACTCTCCTCCTTCCTCCCTCCAACAGCTGCGCGTTACTCTCTCCGCTCTCTCTCTACCAGCTGCGTGCACTTCGCGTGCGTTCGCTTCTACTCACACCGTACGCGCATGCGCAACTCTCCTCCTCTAGTCTCCTCTCCTCTGCAAGTGTGAACATGAGCAGCGGTAGCGCGCTGCGCGCGTTCCCCCGGAGGAGTGAAAAAGAGGATAGTTTTGGGCGCGCGGGTCGCAGCGCCACGCCAGGGCTTTCCAGTGGGTGGGCTTTCCCCGCAACTCTGCGGCTGCCGTCTGCGATAGCGTTTCTCGGCTGCCTCGCGTCCGCCGCAGCCCAAATCCGGCCGGCCAAAAGAAATCAGACAAGAAGGGAATAAATTAATTACGATCCGCGATGCTCCGCATCACCCCACGGTTCCCCCTCAGAAAGGATGGGGCCAATTTTGTTTTCCCCTCGATTCAAAGTGGGATAGGAGGTGGGCTTGCAGTCGACATTTGCGTATACATCCTAGCCCAGTATACATTACAGCACTGACACCTTAACATATTGCAGTATTTTTTTCGTAAACCAATACGCTGTGTGGAGTAAAGGGAAACTGTTGATCAGAGGGTGTAGTGGTAGAACGTGTATGTAGCTAAAAAAAGGGTTGCAGTGTGAGATTCCATTATGTACTTGCAAACACAGTGTTGCTTTGAGCATCTCGTGCATAAAGCCCTCACTTTTAATACATTGCCCCGGCATAAGGATGGAAATCTTAGTAGATGTAGATAAATGATGCACGATAAATGAATAAAGATCCATTGATGGATCCTTAAGGAATGCCTAAAAGTGACCTTTGGTAAACTCTAACGCTGACCCCTTCACTTCTATTTTGGCTTTCTCTATCGGCCTTCAATTTCGCTTCCTCCTCTTTGGCGCCTCTTTTTTGGCTTCGCTCGCGGGGTCAGAGTAAGTGTTTCCGAAAGGGGTACGTATTTGATGTATGGTGCATTCCCCAAGCCTCCACAAATGGATCTTCCTTTAATTTCTTGTTGTCTTCTAGAATGTCTACCCCGCGCCTGAACGGGTAGAATAGGAGTACATGCTCTCTCTTGAGGTTGATCACGTTAGTTACAGGGTAGCTGTGGTAGCGGTGTATCGCGGTCTCCTTGGGTATCCTAGACGCTCGGTGGTCTAGCCTGGCTGGCGGCACTTTGGCCAGCTCGAGCAGCTGCTGCTTCCACTCCTCTGTCTCGTTCGCCCACCTTGCAGGCTTAGCAGCGGTATTCGCTTCCTGATGCTGCCTTCCTTCGCTGTTTACTCTGTTTCGCTAGCCTCGTCTCCATCGTTCCCATTCCGTCTTTTTTGTTTTCACTCCTACTTGAACTTGGGCTAGTACTTGCGTACACGCTCCATTTTGTAGCCCAAACTAAGGCATACGCACTTCGCATACCTGCAAGCTCAGGCTCACCCCAACATCCGCACGAGCATTGGCTTGCGCCCCATGACGTCGCCTTCCTCTCGCCTTTGTGCTTCATTGTTCCCCTCCTCACTACGCAGGCGCTGAGTTTCCACTCGTTCTTTTCCACAGACGGACACCTTCAGCTTTCCCCTGTCATGAGGGTACAGATGCTAAGGCTTTAAAAACGAAATGTTTCATCAAATGTTTGCAGCAGTATGTTTTGAGTTCTCACGAACTTTAAAAATATTTAAGAAACCCTTATTTAATTATGGTCTAATATGAATTTTTAAGGCAATGCGAAAAATATACTTTTTATCTACTGAAATTTGAACTTGCGTGAACTAGAGCTAGTGAACAATCAAATCAAAATCTCCAAAACTAGGGAAGAAAAAAAGAAATATACAAACACTATTCTGAATTAGAATAGCCAATTTTATTTCTTAGGTTTTTTTATTTTTTATGCAAATTTAAATTTCAATTTCACCAGACAACACCGTCAAACTCATGATCTCAGTGGGGTGGTGACGTAAGATGGCTGTACTCATGACGATGAACTAAAAACGCAAAGCCGCCAACTCTTTCTTCTTTCTGTCGACACTTGAAGAGCTAAACAGATAAGAAAGACCACACTTCTGCGCCAATCACTCTTGAGTTTATAATTTTGCGATTTCTCATGCGTTATATGTGCGCTTCTCCTTTTTCTTTTTATTCGATCAAGTCATGTGGTTTTTCTCTGTTATTTCTTTTTATAGAAGTTCATTTGAGAAGCGTTTATTCTCATGAAGGCGAGTTCAAATTTCAAACAATTGTCAACCCTGACGTCACCTGTTCATGTGCTTTGAAGACAAATATTACATGACGTTAAATTACATGGTTACCATCAGAAATAATCCGGTTCAAAATTAGTGAGACTCTGTTGTGAACATTAAAATATCGAGGTTAAAACTAAGCCTCTAATCCTTTAGCTTTTGTTTTTCTTGTTTTTCTTTTGTAAAATGCACGTGACACTGAATGTTTTGTTGTTGTTTTGTTCAGAGATTGGAAGTTTTAAAATCATTTAAACACACTTTTTACAAAAGCACCATTTCACTCCAACACCTTGCAGCTGTTCTGTTTTTAAAACTAAGAATAACATTACTGTCTTTACCCCTCTCATGAGAATATCATTACTGCCCTGACCCGGCGGTGGGAAGAGATGCTGCGCAGCGAGGTCTACAAGATCCAGGTACACCTGATCAACCGGACCAAGCTAGCAGCAAGCTCCTCAAGGGATCCCGGACTAGAGGATTCCACTCACCGAACCGAAGACCCCGTTCCTTCCCTTTCGCTTTGGCAATAAATGTTTTACCACCAGATTTGACGTATTTTCCCTCGTCGCAGAATATGCGTAGTGCAGACTAGATATTTCCATTTGGACATTTTATTGACGAGGCTATAAATGATTGTGGCCTTTTGCCCGTTCCAAAATTCTTCTCGAATTAAAATAGACATAACTTCATAGAGCTGTTCTGTAATTGAACGGGGCGGGAATCTTTTGTCCTGGAATATGGAATGTGCATACTGTTCTTCCTAGCTCACACAACTGAGCATGATAAGTTAATTTTTATAGAGAACAATTCCTACATAAAACCAAAAAGTAATTTCTCCATTCAGGTACTGCATTATGTTGGTTAACTTGCAGTTCTTGCTGTGCATACCCTGTCGGTTCCATTTGTTTGTCTCCTAAGCACATCAGGCCGTCTTAAAGGGACCATGAAATGATTCTGAAATCGAATTTCATCCACCGATCGCCGTAAAAGGTGTGAAAAGAAACACAAAAACACAAAAATAGGGAGCCAAAAAATTATTCGCTATAGAACTTTTAAAAGAAAACTGGACTGTTTTGCACATTCTTTCCTTCGAAAGCCCTCTGCCTTTTCACTGCGATGCATCCGCAGAATCCGCGTCGCCTATCGGGTAAGAGCCTACCTCTCCAGCACCGCGATCGTAAGCAATAACTAGCCGGCGAACGTTTCCTAAAAGTTTTGCTAAATAATATTCAGATCCACATTTGTAGCATAATTAGAGATGTGACGAAAATTGCCAAATTTGATAATGCTGAGAGCCAAGCCCCATCTATCGCGCGTTAAACGAAGCAACTCACTGCAGGTTCGCAATAGGGTGGTAGGTCCGACAGCGTCGATTGCTTACTCAGCCGCGACGATCAAGGAACGTTTATTTTTCTACGTGTTCTCTCGCACGTCCCAACTTCAAGCAGCAAGAAAGAAGGCGAAACAGACCACGACGAACAAGAACGCTGGATCCATAAACACCCGAGAAAAGCTAGAATGTCAACGAATTCACCGACCCGCGACCAAGCGACCTCGGCAGATAGGCCTAGCAGGCACTCCGACCAATTGCTCCGACTCGGTGCAGCGTTGCTTCAACGGTACTTCGCCAAGACCGTCTGCCCACGACCGGCTGGCGTGCTGAATGGAATATGCCGGGCGACCCTTGTGGACCCTTCCCGTATTTTTGATCGCTGACCTCAATTTTGGATTAAGAGGTGAGGTCATTCTTTTCCCTTGTTTTCCGAGGCAGTTTTGGCGAACACTGTCGTCGAAAAGGGACTCTCGCTGACTCTATCTTTTTGTTCTGTGTGATATAGAGTTCAAATAAACGCCGTATGGATTACCTTCGTAACACGGTAACACACGGTATGCTCCCTCTCTCTATCTGTAAGAGGGGATGATAACATAATTTATTTCATCGTCACGAAACATGTCGGGAAGTCACCGCTCAGCTTCGATAACTCACATTCAACTGACAGGCCTTCTCGGTGATGATCCCATTATAAATACACTTCGTTTTGCACATTCAACTCCTGGATTTTAAGAAAACAGGGAGCGCGACTTAGTCTCTCCGAGGACCAAATGCGCTGCCACAAACATCGCATCCGTTTCCTGGGGGACTAGCGGGGAGGCGGAGCACCTTTGCGCTCCTCCCATTTGTCCCATAAAGTTGAATCCCGAGGACTAACTGCTGCACCTTTGCATTTAGGCCACGGGGACTAAATTTGCACCCTTTCCTTTTTTATTACTAAACTGCGTCCTTACAAGCGCAGGTGGTGCTAGTCAACGTCAAAATTGTTAAAAATATGTTATCGCTGGGGTAAAAAACTCATCACATTCACATATGACCAGTGTCCGAATGAAAAATCCATCAATGTAACCCTGTTTGGCAGTCAATGTTTTCTAGTGGACCGCTGACTGTGTCTGACGGTACGTCAAGCATGTCTGATTGGCCAACAAGTTACTATGACCGGCAGTCAAACTCCAGTCAGACTCCGCTTGTCGGCTTTCTGGTGGTTTCCTGGTGGCAGTCAGCCGCCGCGAAATGCCGTCAAGATTTCTTGGTGGCGATTCTGATTGTACGTCGATTGTCCTTGACTGTACGTCAAAAAGCTTTGACGTGCAGACAGACGTACGGTCAAAGGACGTAAACTTCGTTCGGAAACCCCTATTTCGTCAAATCTGTGAATACGAAAAAAATCCATGCTCGAGAAAACGATAACGGTAAGTGAGCCGATAAAACCGCTGATGTTAGAGATATGACAAGCAGGGCACCCGACAACCCTGATCAGAAGCCCGCCGAATCGCCGAACACGCCACTTTCTACTTTCGCTTCGTTTATATAGAGGCTTCGCCGAGCTTCCATGAGCGACCGCTTTCGACTCGTTTTGTTTGGCCGCTTGCTCCAACCTGTCAATCCTGTCTGGGCTCTACAATGTCTTATGTTTTAATAGAATTGTTCCTCGACAAGACCCAGTCTGTCGTGAGTTCCGACTATGTAAGGAACTTTAGCGGTGTAGTTGAAAACGACAGGTGTACCAGGTCTACTGGGCCGGAGACGCGCGAACAATAGGAGGGTTCTACGACGCGAAAGTACTCTACATGGTAGGTGAGTAGAACTGAAGTACGGCGATTGATGTACGAGTGCTTTGCGTAACATGCTGAAGGCTTAACTGCATATGCAGCCGAAGAGCTTTAGAGCGATGCACTTATCGTCGGAACCTCGCGCTGCAATACTGAAATGCTCTTGACTCGGTCCGAGAGGTTTAGGCTAGAAGTTTATACCTTTCTATCTGGCATGGGCTAATGGTCTTACTGCTGTGTCGCACCTCATTATTATTGTGTCATGAAGAGTGCAGACGAAAAGCATCCGTGAGCGTAGTTCAGATATGTCTGCTGCTCGCGTTCGTCCGTGGAAGCAAGGGCTGTCTGTCGTAGCATGCACGCTTGCTCTCTAGCTTCAACGAAGTCGCATACCGTTTGTGAGTTAAAGTGTATACGGTCATCCCGAAAGGTTCAGACATCGAGGGCAATTCTCTGGAAACATGCTTAGGGTGCATGTGGGCCTGTTTGTAAACAAATGTCCCTTTTTCATAAAAAACGCAAATCTCAAAAGTAAAAAAAATAAGAACGGGTAAACATTTTTTCTGATTTTTGATGTCATGAATTACATTAATTTTAATAACTTGTGAACCGTTTCATAGCCATGCAAGATGGCCACCTCGGCTTGTAAACCGTTTTATAGCCATCCAAGATTGCCACCTCAGAATGGGAGCTTTTATATAAATGCTGCCCTTGTTGATGAAATTCCTTGGCAGTGGCAGTCAGACGTCATCTGTTGGACCATCAGGGCACGTTCCACCAGGGCTGCTGTCTGGCAGTCAGTGTCCCAAATTACGTATTTTGATGAAATTTTCAATAGGGTGCTAATTTCGAATTGGCGTGCGTAGTATACATTTCAACATAAACAAGGAAATATAACACAGATGACATACTAATTCAATCGCCACCCCCAAAACAAACCCCTGCCCCTCCCTATTGAAAATTCCATCAAGATACGTAATTTAAGACACCGACTGCCGGTCAGCAGCCCTGGTGGAACGTGCCCTGATGGTCCAGCAGATGAAGTCTGACTGCCACTGCCAAGGGAATTTCATCAACAAGGGCAGCATTTATATAAGAGTAAAGCTATACGCACTCCGGAGTGCATTTCGGACGAAATGGCTGTACGCACTCATAAATATCGCCAAAGGCCTCGACAAAACAAAATGTTCCAGAAAAAAAAAGAAAAAAAAAAGCAGGTCCACCGCGGATTGAATCTGCGTCCACTTGCGTTCAAAGCGGACACCTTAACCCCTATGCTATCCCATAGTCTAGAAAACTCGATTTGACCATTCGTTTTATACGAGTTTCACAAATCCTTTAAATGAATGTAATTCATGACATCAAAAGTCAGGAAGAGTGTGTACCCGTCCTTTGTTTTTTTCCCCTGATGAAATTCGCGTTTTTCAGGCAAAAGGGACATTCGTTTACAAACGGGACCACATGCACCGTAAGCATGTTTCAACGAAACGCCCTCGATGTCTGAACCTTTCGGGACGACCGTATACACTATAATTCACAAAACCTCATTCGACTCCGTTGAGGCTAGAGAGCAAGCATGCATGCTACGACAGACAGCCCTGGCTTCCACGGACGAACGCGAGCAGCAGATATATCTGAACTACGCTCGCGGGTGCTTCTTGTCTGCACTCTTCATGAAACAATAATAATGAGGTGCGACACAGCGGTATGGCCAACAGCCCATGCCAGATAGAAAGGTTTAAACTTTCTAGCCCAAACCTCTCGGACCGAGTCAGGAGCATTTGAGTATTGCAGCGCGAGATTCCGACAATAAGCGCATCGCTCTAAAGAATGCTTCGGCTGCATATGCAGTTAAGCCTTCAGCATGTTATGTAAAGCACTCGCACATCAATCGCCGTACTTCAGTTCTACTCACCTGCCATGAAGAGTATACTTTCGCGTCGTAGAACGATCATTTTGTTCGCGCGTCTCCGGGCCAGTAGACCTGGTACACCTTGTCGTCTTCAACTACACCGCTAAAGTCCCTTACATCGTCGGAACTCACGACAGGCTGGGTCTTGTCGAGTAGAAATTCTACTAAAACATAAGACATTGTAGAGCCCGGGCAGGATCGACAGGTTGGAGCAAGCGGGCAAACAAAACGAGCCGAGAGCGATCGTTCATGGAAGCTCAGCGAAGCCTCTATGGGCGAAGCCAAAGTGGCGTGTTCGGCGTTTCGGCGGGCTTCTGATCAGGGTTGTCGGTCGGTTGAGTGTCATCCCTCTAACATCAGCGGTTTTATGGGCTCACGTCCCGAAATCGTTTTCTCGTGCATAGAATATTTTTCATTTTCATGGATTTGACGAAATAGTGGTATCCGAACGAACCTTACGTGCTTTGACCGTACATCTGTCTGCACGTCAAAGCTTTTTGACGTACAGTCAGAGACAATCGATGTACAATCAGAATCACCACCAAGAAATCTTCACGGCATTTCGCGGCGGCCGACTGCCACCAGGAAACCATCAGAAAGCCGACAAGCGGGGTCTGACTGGAGTTTGACTGTCGGTCAGAGTAACTGGTTGGCCAATCAGACATGCTTGACGTACAGTCAGGCACAGTCAGCGGTCCACTAGAAAAATTGACTGCGAAACAGGGTTACATTAATGGATTTTTCATTCGGGCTTTTATACTCATCATTTGAAAGGAGTCGTTTGGTCAGTGACCATATCAAACGTGCACGATGTTACAAATATGGTGCAGGTTTCGCACCAATATTTTTCTCCCATATTGTTGCTAAATTCTCCAAGGAGTGTATTACTAACAAATAAAATATTTATATGTTACAGCTCTATAAAACAGCGTCGCCATAGGCTGCCAGCAGCCATGTTTCGCTTCCTCGCATAGGCTGCCCCACTTTGCGCATGCGCGTCTCCGTGGCGACCGCATTGTCTCTTAAAAAAAATGAAAACAACACATTTTAAAGATTACAAAAAAAATTTAACATTTTAATTTTTTGTTTTTGGAAACGTTTTATCACGTTCTACGTGGCTATTTCCATCCCAGATAAACCAAAAAGAATATAAAAACGCTTTCAAAGCACGGTTCAAAGAATGCAAAGGGAAAAAAAACGCCACGACAGCGGTCAAAAGCTGCATGGCCAGTGCATCAACAATGGCGGCGCTCGGGTCACCGCTGGCTTCCACGACGTGGTGCTGCAACAGAGGCTGCGATCGTTATAAAGTCAGCTCCCACCCTTAAATATGCTCCCACCTGCAATTTTTTATGCTACGATTGTTTGTGAATACAATTCCTTCCGTTCCGAAACAGTAACTACGTCGCCAACGCTGGCCATCGGCGGTGTAGCAGACGCCGCCATCTTGTCCGCACGTTGGGACAGATGCACCCTGTCTTAGGAGGACTAATGGCTGGTTTTGCTTCCGTGCGCCTTTTGGTTAGTCCCGGTTGAGTGCAGCTAGTCCTCAGCGTTTGCGCACGGTGCCTAGCTAGAACCCTATGGTCTCTTCAGGGAGCAACTGGGAGTTCAGAGGACCACATGCTGCCGTTAGTCCTTTGATACCCTCTTTTTTCTTTGAGTGTACTCGTTAATGCCACTCCCCGCAGTCCGCGGGACTCTTCTAGAGAGGACAGGGGGGGGGGGGAGAATCGGCATCCATTTTATGGTACCGTGTCGTTTCGTGCATCACTGTATGGTACTAACAAAGTTGTCAAATGCAGATTAAACTAGGTTCCCTACGAGATTTAGTTTCTTCTTGAGGTTCGTAAGTCTGTGCAAGAAACATAGTGTACGAGCTTTTGTGTCTGTTGAATAAAATGTGCCTTTCTTTCCTTCGACCTGTGGTGCAGAGCACATTGGCCAGAAGGGACGCTGCCTCAACGATCACATCTGTGAACACCGCAAGGTGTTGACGTCACTGAATAAGGATTTGGTTCCCATAATTCACGCCAAAGAGTACCACGCATCCGCCAAAAGTTTGAAGAGACAAGCACTGACCTGGAATACCGTGGACACTACGGCAGAGAAGAAACTTAGGCCTATGAGGTTACTACAATCTCAAGAAAAAAGGGTGCAAAAGGGTGTATCGTTACACCCTTTGTCCCATACAATACACCCCACAACTTCAATTCGATGTACAGCGCCCTACAGTCAAACAGACGGCCCGAACTTTTATGAGGGGCTTGATAGCCGTGTTGTACAACTTATAAAAATAGTTAATGTACGTTTAACTGAACGCAAAAAAAACATAATCGGGGTTTTCTTGGCCCTACTGTAAAAATTCAGTATTTTCTTTATGTGGTTTTTGATACGTACTTTATCTATTTAAAAAGTTATATCGCACCGTTATCAAGCCCCTCGTAAAATTTGGGGCCGTCTGTTCGACTATAGGGCTTTGTACGTCGAAATGAGAGTTTCGGGGTGTATTATATGAAACAAAGGGTGTAACGATACACCCTTTTTCTTGAGTGTAGTGCCAGCGTATACATAGCGAAATTTTCGCCCTATATTAACCAGACCTAGTATTCCGCACAGCGGAAATCAACCGGATGCGATTTCTACCTAGGTGTTCATACGTACGTACATTTGTTTTCAATTTCTACAATCGACAAATATCTAGTGGCTGTATTTCAACTTGCCTCTTGACCCTGTATGTACTCTTCCCTGTCCACTGTCAGAAACGTTGTATCCTTCTAGGGGCGCTTTTGTTCTTTGCAAAACAAGTTTGGCTGCATCTCTTTTCGATTGGTGGGAAAAACATGTGACGAACTTGAAGCCCTATTTGTCGTCATCGTTCTCACTTGCGTAATCTGCTTTAGGTCTCTTAACAAATACCCAAGATTAACTCTTTTTTTGTATTTACATATCCCCAATAGCTGAAAACTTGACACCTCGAAAATGTTGTAGTGAATTTATTTATGTTCTTTCATATATATCTGATAGCAAACCATAAAAGTTTTGCAGTAAAATCAATAAATAAAATAATAAAATACATTCCATAATCGGAAAGGTTGGGAAATCCAATCAATATTGGTTCTCTAATATTGTTAGATGTATATTTTCACTATATTTAAACAATTCTAGAAGCCTAATCATTAGACTGATTAAAAAAAACTAAAACGAAACACGTCAGTTTTGATGCTAACGCTAGTCAATGTACATCCGTTTAAATAAATTATATTATATTTCAAACACTTAATTTAAATTTAAAAAAAACTTTTTTCTTTTACTTTTTGCATAACTTTATTGTACATATTCCAAAACGTATGTTGTCTTCTTGATTTTGCCAAGGCATGCCCTGTATCTGTTTTAGTTTTGCTTCCATAACATTTGTTATTTTACTTTTAATACTGGCTTTTGTTTTTGATGTGTGAAGTAGTGTGCACCACACTGGAGACCGAGGTTGTCTGCGGCCGCAAGCAAAACGAAGCATTTTCATTATCATAATTTGTATGCATTATAAATGTATGTGCACACAACTAACCCAATCGTTTTATGTGGACCTTGACAACTGTAAGCTTTTGAACAAATTGGGTAGTGTGTCTCTTTCGTCTCAATTGAACCTATAACAAGAACGGTATCACGAGAGCTTGTTTTGTCAAGAGTCAATAATTTATTAATTTCTTAGAAGTGCCTCGCGAGACCGTAGGCGAGAGGAGCGTGATGGGCGTAGGCGAAGGGAGCAGCGGCGTGCACGACTGGAGCGGCATGCACGGCGCGCACGGCCACTGGGGCAGCCCTGAGGACAACCGGGTGTGGGCCCTCGACGGCGCTGGAGAAGAAGGGAGCGTCGGCTGGGGCAGAGGTCTTGGTGCCTGGCTCGTTGGTCTCGACGGTAGGGTGGAATCCGGTGGCATCAGCGACGTACTTCACCACTCGGCTGATCCCGAGGGCATCGACGTAGCTGTAGGAGCCGACCTTGTTGTTGAACTCATCTCCGGTCTCCTGACGGGTCATGCGAGTGCCGAACTCGTCGACGTTGTCATAGCCGAAGCTGTATGGCTGGGGTGGTGCCTGTAGAAGAAAAGTGCGAAGACTAAAGAAATATGAAGGAAGTTCCACTTGCTGCAGTACGTCCTGTCTATAACAGACTAAGTTGTGTATATATAGATAGTTGAATGGGTACAACCAATTTCGAACGTTTTGTAGATATCAGTGTTCAGTTACATAACAGGGCATATACCAAAGAGACACTCGCAGTTGCGAGGACACCACAGCGCGTACAGAAAGCCAGATGCGTACTTTACTCACAGCCTTGCTACGGGCACGCTTTCTTAGGCTTCTATCTTGGTGTTTTAATTATTCATTATTTTGGTATTTTATGAGGCTCACAAATATATCTCAAGAAAAACAGTGTGAGCTATAGGTTGTCCCTTGAGATTACTTTCAATATATTTTAGTTTGGGGGAATTGCTAACGAATTGAACAATTGCATCGTATGCTATTCAGCAGTTTTCTAGTTTTTTGTGTTATATTAGAACTTGATATCACTAAGACTTACATGTTCGACAACAACACCGCAGGCCACATAGGCGACGAGGCAGCAGAAAAGAACCTGCAACAGAGATGCGAACTGTTATTCAAGTGAAAAATAAATCACAGCCCTCTCTGGTGGATCTGAATGGAAAACCGTTATCAGACAAAGATATTGCCGCACCTTAGAGAACATGGTGATTACTTTCCTGCTTGGCTGGAAATGGTGGTGCGTTTGTAGCCGACGGTTGCTTATATACCTCGCAGAGTATGTTATAGACACGCCTTAGCATGCTTCTGTGTTGTGGTGAACGAATCAGCGGCGTTGGAGATAGAAACTATGCCAGATGAATTAAACAGCACCGGAACGTGTAGGGGCTAAAGGAAAGGAATGCGACGAGACGTTATATCTTAACTTTGTTTTGCTTTAGTCTGCTGAAAAAAAAAGCTTATCTTTTGACGACTAACTGGGAAAGGAAAGAAGGTTTTTTGCGTCTTTTATATGCTGGACTCATCTCAGTTGTACCCTTCCTTTGCGAGGTTCCCTTTGTTGACAACGTGTATTTTTTCCTGCTTTCTGAAGTTTTGCACGTACACTGTCCTGCTAACGCCCTTCTCTTTTGAGGAGACAGGCCGTTGCAGTCGCAGATATTGTGAGAATACTGACTTCGGTTTCGCATCGCCGGCACACTCCATGAAGGTTCTTTCTCCTGTCAGCTTTATCTAAAGTCGCTCTGTTCGGCGGCGTGAGTTATGTGCCTCTACGGCACAACGGCCATCCCGGCCATCTGAGTTATGAAATGTCTATTTGTTTACAATATAGAATTAGAAATACCTATTATTTCTTACATTTTATTACATTTAACTAATTTGAATTCATTCGCGAGCGTCGGTTCCGCAAGAAAAAAAAAGCTGGGATTTACTCAAATAATCAGGATTGGGTTTGCGCTTTTAATGTGATAATGCTCTAAAAGGCCTTACTCAATCTAACGAAGCGTAACATTCTCCTATTACCGAAGTCACTTTCATGCGTGAGTAATATGTGGCGATTCGGGTCATTCGTGCATTCCATTTGATAACGCAGATGAGGAGCTAGAAGTGAAAAAGATTGTATTAATTCATTTCTCGGTAGAGCCTAAATATGTACGAGTTTCTTCATTTTTGTTTAGATACCTGTGTTATAATTTCGTGCCAGTTACACTAATGCGATTGGAGCCGGTCAGTTATACGGCCGGGCGGACCCAATATAGGGGGACACTAGTCACAATAATTAAAACTTCACAAATAAAATTTGTTTATTAAACTTTAAGCCGTGAAAGTAAACATTTACTTTCAACTAGAAACTTGCTGCGCGTTATCCAAGAACACTAAATTTGTAGTGAATTTTTGAAAAAAATATTTTGGAGTACGTAGTAAGCACGATAGGCCCGCTGAATGGAGCTTTTTCACATACCGACGGCACCAGGCGGTGGCTGCACGAACTAAAAATCGAGGAAGGGACCTACCTGCGCTACCAATCGATAATGGGGAGCTACGCTACCAGTTTCTTCGTTCTCTGAGCAGCGGGCGCTCAACGCGCCGTCCAAGCGGGGCATCCATGGCGTCCAATTAAACGTCGTGGTTATTCTTTCCGTCCGCTTTCTTTTTGCGTAACACAATTGTAGTATGCTGCAATTACGTTTGCTACTCGCTGATCTACAGCCTCCTTCCGAATTTCCTCGATTTTGGTTTCAACTTCCGCCGCTTGGCATCGGGCGCTCGCGCGTGCACGAACGCTTCTCGGAAAAGGTCCATTCCCACTCAGGCAGCAGGCGGCAAGCGCTACCGGTGAGATAAGGCGTCCCAGCGGTTTTTTCGTGTCTTATCGTTGGCGTATCTCAACGCCAGACTTGTGCCTTTGTTGGAGGGGTCATAGCTTTAGCAGGGTATTGCACTTCCCACCAGCTCAAAGATATTTCCAAAAGTTACTTCTATAGTGGGTTTTCATGATACTCAACAAGTTTCTAAATAGAATCACAATTTTGGTTTCACTAAATGAAAATCAATTAACACATTTGAGTTAACTACCCGACGTATCTTGACTATTAGCCTTCTAGATTATATTTCCTTTCCGCATACCTCACCTGCACAGACTCCGTTATTGTAGCTCTCACGGCTTCTTTTAAACAAATCTGTAAAGCTTAAAAAGACACACTACAGAAAAGCTTGACTTTTTTAACTTTTGCTTTGGTGAATGCATCCCTGGCCTTGGCATTTTCGCCAAGGGCTTACAAATAGTGCATCTTCATTAGAAGTGCAGTGTGTCAGCGTGCGAGGTTGAATTTTGGCCATTTATTTGAATAAGTATTATCCCTTTGGCCATTGAATTATTGATGTAGTTAACTCTTGGGTTTGCAATGCTTAACCAAACTTAGTTTCCAGGTGAAGACATGTATGAGAAAAGTGCTGTTCTAAAATTTTTCAAATAGTAAACTTCACTGCCAATAAAGAAAACATCTAAAGGCTAATTTTCAACGCTTGACTAAATTAAAAATAAATTGGATCTCTTAGCACCTTTTTGTGGGCTACTTGGTTTATGTATAGGGAACTAAATAAACTGCGCTCCGCATGTCATACTTGTTTATGCCTATGTCCCCGTCTTTAGCGCAGTTTATTTCTTTCCCTAAGGTTTCGTAAATGCTGATCAGGTAAAAAGAGGTGAAAATCATAACAGCTCAAATTAAAACAAACTTAATTGTCTCTCCAGTGAATCCTTAACTCCAGAACCAAATTTACTCCGGCAGCAGAGCCACGGCACGCGATATAATATTCAATAGAGTACATAGAGCGAGTCACGGCACACGCGTGCTTACATAAGACGGAATTCAGATAGCCCACAAGCTTATATCAACGCTCGGGTAACTTAGACCACGTCCAAAAGATCGCCCACCTAAAGAAAGGAAACAAGGATTCGTGTACAGAATTCCCGGTCCGGATTGCCACGCCAGATACATCGTCCGAAACAAAGAATTTTCACGAAAGTCTTCTGTAACGGCCTCATGCTCTTGAGGCCAACAACCTTGTGCCTAGCAGCCATAACACTCCATGTGTATATAAGCCACCGTAAGAACAACATTCGTTCAGCTCGCCTCTCGATACCCAAGTGCCCTGTCCTCCCTTACTCAACGTCTTGTCACAGCTTCTCCGACACAAAAACGACCTTCTCAAATTTGACCACGAGCGAAGCGCTCTTGCGTAACATTCTAACATCCAAGACCATTGAATCTACTTCAAGAACCCGTGCATTCTCGAGCTCGAGTGTGACCCCCACCTGAGACTCTTTTGTTGGATCATGACAGATCCAAAATACGCCACGCAGCATGAACAGATCCCTTCGCTTTTTATCAATGCGTGTACATAAATCGGGCTACGCCAATTGTCAAAGGAAAAAAATAGCAACCACCGTAGAATAGGTTGCTGCTTTCAAACAATTATAGCTGCCTCTGAAGAATAAGCAAGTCGTTTTGAAACGCTTGACACCTAGTTTTATAGGGACTAGTTGGAATTCCTTTATTCCTTAACTGCACAATAAGTATAGAGACGCGTTCGGAGTTTTAGTTGACTATTGTGCAATAAGGCTGATTATATTACTACTGCGCAGGCAGTCCAAGCAACACTCATGCATCGTCGACGTAATTAACTTTTTGTGGTGGTCGATATATTTTTTTATCATCATGCGTAAAGCACGAAAAGGTATCGACTACAATTGAAGCTTCTAGTATCAATATGAGCGGTGAATGTACCACTGCGAATTTCCTAAGTCATTGACGCAAAGAAAATCCTCCTTGACTAACAATTGATATAAAGTGATAAAATATAAAATTATACTGTATTTCAAGATAGTTAGGTTTTGTATTTTTTAAGATAAGTGTATCCTGCTGCGCACATTTTGGAAGGTTTTCTGTGAAAATGCCATGAACAAGTAATTGCGTTGTGCGTATGTTTAGAGTGTCATAAAATTATTCAGCCGCAATGGGCGTCGGGGACCTCAGATGTAAATGATAATTTTAGCCTGTGCTGTACAACCGCTAGTCTGAGGTATTTAACGCGCATCATGCAGTAATGATACACGACAGCACGCCGGTTCGATGCTTATCCACATAAAACGAACAGGGGTGGGGATTGAACCCAATATTCCTGGGTTCCAGTAGCGCGAGCTTTCGCTCCACGTGCTCCGACCTGTAGTGCTTTGACACACTCGGCAACGAGTTACCCACCCCCTCCCCCTCTTTCCAATGAAAAGCCATAGAAGTATTTTTCATGCCTTCCAGAATATCTCGAATTATGCAGAGCGCAAGTTCGTCTGCTTCCATTGTAGAGGATCGTGGTGACATCAGAATGCCGCGAGCTCTGATGGGCTCCTGTTTGAGGGATACTGGGTAGACCTCAAGGCAGCTTGCTTCGAGGTCTACCCACTATACTTCAATCAGAGCGAATAAATGCTCGAGTCTTTCTGCTGTCACCGCAATTCCTACAAACGAAGCAGACGATCTTGCGCTCCGCATAGTTACTTATAACTCAAGAAATGCAGTGCGTGATTATTGGCTAATACCGCATTGTCAATGTCCACAAAGCGATGAAAATGCGTTAAGGAGAAGTCACTGGTTGCTCTTTGTAAGTTGATGTGGCTATGTCAACTAGGAATCGCTGTAATATTTGCGCTGTCCAATGAGTTTCATATAAAAAAGTATTGGCTGAGCGTAACTGCATTCATACATTACGAACTCGCACAAAGTGAAAATAAATTCCTATTCGCGTACATTGATGTAATATTTTAGAACAGTAGCTAACTCAAATAATAGTAATTGGTTTATGATGTTACAAATAACATAACCATTCTGACTGAAGCATAAAACCTGCAAGTTTCAGTACCAGCCGTAATGCGTCGAGTGAAATATTTGCTTAACGGAGAGTATTTGCTTGATCGGAGAGTCTAAGCGGTTTGGCATAAGGTGGCTGCTCTCATGACAATGAACTAAAAACGCGATGGCGTCAACACTTTCTTCTTCCTGTCAACACTTGAAGAGATGAACAGATTAGAACGACGACACTTCTGTGCCAAACACTCGTGAGTTCATAATTATATGATTTCTCGCGCGCTGTATACGCTCTTCTTTTTTTTTTTATTCGATCAAGTCATGTGGGTTTTTTTTTGTTTTTCTTTTTATAGAAGTTCATTTCAGAGAGGCTTTTATTCTCATTAAGGCGAGTTCAAATTTCAACATTTGTCAACCCTTACGTCACTCGTTCACGTGATTTGAAGACAAAAATTGCATGACGTTAAAGTACATGGTTACCATCAGAATTAATGCGGTCAAAAGTTAGTGATACTTTTTTGAACATTAAAATATCGAGGCTAAAACTAAGCCTCAATCGTATTGCCATTTAAGCAGACCGATATTTATTTTTATTTTGTAAAAGACACATGACACTGAAATTCTTTTCATTTATTTTGGCTCAGAGATCGGAAGTTTTTATAAATAATTTAACACACTTTATACAAAAGCACCCTTTCATTTTTACACCTTGCATCTGTTTTCTTTTTGAAACTGAGAATATCATTACTGCCTTGACCCCTCTTATGAGAATATCTCTACTGCCCTGACCCAGTGTCGACGTATTTCCCCTGGACTTCGAATATGTCTATTACAGTTTAGATATTTCCTTTGGGACATTTCATTGATGATGAGGCTATCAATGATTGTGGCGTTTGCCTGTTCCAAATTTGTTTCTCGAATTAAAGCTATATATAAGTCCATAGAGCTGTTCTATAACTGAACAAGGCGAGAATCTTTTATTCGGAAATGTTGAATGTGCATACTGTTCTGCCTAGCCCCACAACTCAGCATGATAATTACATTTTTAGATAGAACAATAACTGATTAAAACCAAACCGTAGTTTCTGCATTCAGATACTTCGTTATATCGGATATTAACTTGTAGTTCTTGCCGTGCATACTCCTGTCGGTTCAAATTTGCTCGTCTCCTTAGGACATCAGGCTGTTGTAAGTTAAAAAGAAAGGAGCCTTTACTAGACGTGAGTTTCAATTCTTAGATATTCGTTTGACTCTGACAGAGCCCGGCACGTGTTTGGTATTCCAGCCATGGTAAGGAAAACGAGTTGTTTTGTTTTGCTGCTCCCACTCTCTATCTGTAAAGAGGAGGTGAGGACATGATTTATTTCATCATCACGAAACATATCGCGGAGTCATCGCTAAGCTTCGAGAACTGACAGGCCTTCTCAGGGATGATTTCATTATTAATACACTTAGTTTTACACATTGAACTCGTACAATCTAATATAAAAGGGAGTGCGACTTAGCTTCCCAGGGCACCAAATGCGCTGCCACAACCATTGGTCCCCAGGAGGGACTAGCAGGAAGGGGGGGGGCAACCTTTGAGCCACTCTTGTTTGTCCCTCAAAGTTGAACCCCCAGTGACTAACTGTTGCACCCTTGTATTAAGGCCACGGGGACTAAATACTGCGCCCTTACCTTATTTATTACTAAATGTCGCCCTTAAAAAAGCCGGTTGTGCTAGTTAACGTCGAAATTGGTAAACAAATATGTTATCGCTGGGGTGATATTTTCCACGCTCATTACATTCAGATATGACCAGTGCTCACTTGAAATTAGTGCACGTATTATACATTTTAACATAAACAAGGAATTTGAACACAGATGACACACGCACAACACACACGCGATGACGCCCTAATTCAAACGCCACCCCCAAAGGCTACCCCTGCTCCTTTCATACTCATCATTTGAAAGAAGTCGTTTGGTCAGTTCCCATCTCAACCGTGAACAATGTTACAAATATGGTTCTGGTTTCGCACCAGCTATTTTCTCCAATATTGTTGCTAAACTCTCCAAAAGGGTATCTCTTCCTAAGAAGTAATGGTACACGCAGTAATTATTTGTGACAGTCTATAAAAAAGCGTCTTCATGGGCTCCCAGCAGCCATGTTCTCGCTTCCCCGCATAGACTGCCCCACTTTGCGCATGCGCGTCTCCGTGGCAACCGCACTCGTCTCTTTCGAAAGAAACAAACATTGTTAAAAACCACAAAAGGAAAAGAAACAGAATGAACCTTTCGTTTTTTGTCTTCGGAAACATTTTTACCACGTTCTACGTGGCTATTTTCATCCCAGTTAAACCAAAAGGAAAAAAATAAATGCTTTCAAAGCACGTTCCAAGGAATGCAAATGGAAAAGACGCCAGGACAGCGGTCAAAAGCCGCATGGCCGGTGCATCAACAATGGCGGGGCTAGAGTCACCGCTGGCTTCCACGACGTGCTGGAGCAGAGGCTGCGATCGTTATAAAGTCAGCTCCAACCCTTAAATATGCCCCTTCCTGCAATTGTCGATGCTACGATTGTCTGTGGATACCTTCCCTTGCGTTCCGAAAAAGCAAGTACGTCGCTAACGCTGGCCATCTGTGATGCAGCACACTCCGGCCTACTTGTCCGCGCGTTTAGACAGATGCACCTTGTTTTAGGAGGATAATGGCTGACTTTTGCTCCCACGTGCCACGAGGGGTTAGTCCCGGTCGAGTGCAGTTAGCCCTCAGCATTAGCGCACGGTACCTAGCTCGAACCAGATGGTCTCTTCGCGGAGCAAATGGGAGTTCAGAGGACCAACTGCTGCCGTTAGTCCTTGGAGACGACAATTTTTCTTAGAGTGTACCCATTAAGGCTACTCCCCGCATTCCGCAATAGTCTTGTAGACGGACAGAGAGGGGGAGGGGGGATTGGTATGTAGTTTTATGGCACCGCGTCGTTTCGTGCATCAGAGTATGGTACTAACGTAGTTGTCAGACGCAGATTGAAACTAGGTTCAATACGCAATTCAGTTTCTTCTTGAGGTTCGTAAGTCTGTGCAAGAAACACAGTGTACGAGCTTTTGTGTCTGTTGAATAAAATGTGCATTTCTTTGCTTCGACCTGTGGTGCAGAGCACATCGGCCAGAAGAGACGCTGCCTCAACGATCACATCTGTGAACACCGCAAGGTGTTGACGTCACTGAGTAAGGATTTGGTTCACACATTTCACGCCAAAGAGTGCTACGTATCCGCCAAAAGTTTGAAGAGACAAGCATCGACCCGAAATACCATGAAAACTATGGCAGATAAGTAACTTAGGCGTTTCAGATTGCTACTGCCAGCGGGTACACAGCGACGACATCCATCGCGCTATCTAAGCCAGACCTAGTATTCCGCAGAGCGGAGATCAACCGGATGCGATTTCTGCCTAGTTGTTCATACGTCCGCACTTTTGTTTTTAGTTTCTACAATCGACAAATATCTAGTGGCTGTATTTCAAGCTTGCCTCTTCACCCTGTATGTTCTCTTCCCTGTCCACTGTCAGAAATTTTGTACCCTTCTAGTGGCGGTTTTCTCCTTTGCAAAACAAGTTTGTCTGCATCTGTTTTCGATTGGTGGAAAACATGTGACGAACTCAAGCCCAATTTGTCGTCATCGTTCTCACTTGTGGAATATGCTTTGGGTTTCTTAACAAATACCCAAGATTAACTTTCTTTTTTTGTTATTTACTTATCCCAAATAGCCGGAAACTTGACACCTGGAAAATGTTGTTGTATATATGTTTATGTTCTCTCACAGATATCTGGTGTCAGCCCGTGGTATTTAAAATTTATGCAATTAAATACATTTATATACATGAATTGACTTCACCAGAAAAAAAAAACATTCCTTAATCAGGAAGGTTGGGAAAGTCAAGCAATATGGATTCTCTATCATTGTCAGATTTATAATTTCACTATATTGAAACAAATCGAGGAGCCTAATAATTAGACCGATTCAAAGATAAACTTAAAATATACGTCAGTTTTTATGTTAATGCTTTTCAATGTGCACCCACTTTAAATAAAATGTATTTGATTTAAAACTATAGAATGCACAAATATTTGCACAATGTCACTGCACAATCTAAAAAAGGTAGCCCAGCGCTACAATGTACCGGTAGTTTTTTCAGCACACAATAAGATGGCGCGACTTTGTCGCCGGATAAATTCCCCACAACCGTCTTCAGATGCGTGCACTACCAAACACCGAAATAAGTACGTCGAAGGCGCCACTGGCGTCGTCTATGAAATCCCCATGACGTGTGGGATGACATACGTGGGCCAGACGGGCAGGTGTGTTAATGATCGCAACCGCGAGCACGCTGCCTCTACAAGAACGACGCCTTCGGGGCACCTTGCAATTCATTGCAATAGATGCTCGTGCACTCAGGCCTTCAATGACACTAAGATTTTGGCAAGGTACAAAGATAAAGTGTCGCGGGAATTACACGAGGCGTTTGAAATTAGGACCAGGGAGAAGAAGCGTAATAGTGACACGTCCCTATCCTTATCTACGAAAGATTTTGAAGTTTTGAAACGCGGGCTGAGCGGATAGGGTAGTCAGGGTTTTTGTGGCTATATAACGTATGAATTTTCAATAAACTTCAGTTGAGAGTGCGTCTTGTCCTGTTTCCCTTCGACTGTGCCCTGTATTTTTTCGGCGCTTTTGCTTGCAATGAACCAGCTGGCCCGAATCTCCACTTTACTTTAAAAACAATTATTCCAATTTTAAATAAAAACACATTTTTCACTTTTTACATAATTATTTATACATATTCCAAAACGTATGTTGTCTTCTTGAGTGTCCCAAGGCAGGTCCAGTATCTGTTTTAGTTACTGTTTCTCTAACATTTGTTAATTGACTTTTAATACTGGCTTTTTTATGTGTGAATGTTGTGCACCCACATGAGACCGATGTTGTTTGTGGTCTCAAGCAAGCAAAATGAAGTGTTTTCAATATTATAGTTTGTATTAGAATTATAAAAGTATGTGCACATAAATAACCTAATCATTTTATGTGAACCTGACTATCAGTAAGCTTTTGTACAAATCTGTTAGTGTGTCTCTATCGTCTCAATTGAACCTATAACAAGTACTGTATCACAAGAGATTTGTTTTGTAAGAGTCAATAATTTATTAATTTATTAGAAGTGCCTCGCGAGACCGTAGGCGAGAGGAGCGTGATGGGCGTAGGCGAAGGGAGCAGCGGCGTGCACGACTGGAGCGGCATGCACGGCGCGCACGGCCACTGGGGCAGCCCTGAGGACAACCGGGTGTGGGCCCTCGACGGCGCTGGAGAAGAATGGAGCGTCGGCTGGGACCGATGTCTTGGTTCCTGGCTCGTTGGTCTCGACGGTGGGGTGGAAGCCGGTGGCGTCAGCCACGTACTTCACCACACGGCTGACCCCGAGGGCATCGACGTAGCTGTAGGAGCCGACCTTGTTGTTGAACTCATCTCCGGTCTCCTGACGGGTCATGCGGGTGCCGAACTCGTCGACGTTGTCATAGCCGAAGCTGTATGGCTGGGGTGGTGCCTGTAGAAGAAAAAGTGCGAAGACAAAACAAATATAAAGGAAGTTCCGCTTGCTGCAGTACGTCCTGATTATAACAGACTAAATTGCGTATATATAGATAGTTGAATGGGTACAACCAATTTTGAACGTTTAGTAGATGTAAGTGTTCAGTTACATAGCAGGGCTTACACCAAAGGGATGCCCGCAGTTGCTTTGACACCACAGCGCGTACAGAAAGCCAGATGCGTTCTTTAGTCCCAGCCTTGCTACGGTCACGCTTTCTTAGGCTTGTACCTTGGTGTTTTAATTATTTAATATTTTGATGTGTTATAAGGCTCACAAATATATCTAAAGAAAAACAGTGTGAGCTAAAGGTTGTCCTTTAGAGTACTTTCAATATATTTTAGTTTGGGGAATTGCTAATGAATCGAACATTTGCATCGCATGCTATTCAAACGTTTTCTAGTTTTTTTATGTCATATTATAACTTGATATCACTAACACTTACGTGTTCCACAACAACACCGCAGGCCACGTAGGCGACGAGGCAGCAGAAAAGAACCTGCAACAGAGATGTGAACCGTTATTCAACTGAAAAATAAATCACAGCCCCTTCTGAAGGATCTGAATGGAAAGCAGTTATCAGACAGGAAGATATTGCCGCACCTTGGAGAACATGGTGATTACTTTCCTTCTTGGCTGGGAATCGTGGTGCGTTTGTAGCCCTCGGTTGCTTATATACCTCGCACAGTATGTTATAGACACGCCTTAGCACGCTGCTGGGTTGTGGTTAACGAATCAGCAGCGTGGGAAACAGAAACTATGTCAGATTAATTAAATAACACCGGAACGTGTAAGGGGCTAAAGGAAAGGAATGTGACGAGACGTTTTATCTTAACTTTGTTTTACTTTAGTCTGCTGAAGAAACAGCTTATCATTTGACGACTAACTGGAAAAGGAAATAAGTTATTTTGCGTCTTTTAAATGCTAGACGCATCTCAGTTTTACCCTTCCTTTGCGAGGTTCTCTTTTGTTGACAACGTATATTTTTCCTGCTTTCTTAATTTTTCCACGTACACTGCTCTGTTCACGGCCTTCTCCATTTCAGTAGACAGGCCGTTGCAGTCGCAAATATTGTGAAGATACTGACTTTGGCTTCGCATAGCCGGCACACCTCATAGAGGTTCCTGTCCTGTCAACTTTATCTGAAGTCGCTCTGTTCGGCGTGAGTTATGTGCCTCTACGGCACAGCGGCCATCCCAGCCATCTGAGTTATGAACTGTCTCTTTGTTTAGATCATAGAATTAGAAATACCTATAGTTTTTTTACATTTTATTACATTTAATTTATTTTAATTAATTCGCCAGCTTCGGTCCCGCAAGGAAATAAAGCTCAAGATTTACTCAAATAACAAGAATTGGGTACGCGCTTTTGATGTGCCAATGTTCTAAAAGACCTTCCTCAATCTAACGAAACGTAACTTTCTCCTATTACTGAAGTCACTTTCATGCCTGAGTAAGATATGGCGATTCGGGCCATTCGTGCATTCCATTTTATAACGCAGAAAAGGAGCTAGAAGTCAAATGTATTGTATTAATTAATTTCTCGTCAAAGCCTAAATATATACGAGCTTCTTTTTTTATTACATACCTGTGTTATAAGTTCGTGAAAGCTACACTAATGCGATTGGTGCAGGTCAGTTATACGGCTAGGGGGACACAACATAGGGCTCACTAGTCACAATAAGTAAAATTAACAAATAAAATGTGTTCATTATTCTGTAAGTAGTGAAAAGAAACATCTAGTTTTAACTAGAAACTTGCTGCGCGTCATCGAAAAATCACTAAATTGGTAGTGAATTTTCGAAATACTTTTGGAGTACGTGGGAAGCATGGTAGGCCCGCTGAATTCCTTCTCGTGCAGCAGGCGCAAGGCTACCGGTGAGATAACGCCTCCCAGTGGTTTATCTGTCTCTTATCATTGGCGTTTCTTCACCGCCAGCCTTGTGCCTGTTGCAGGACTCAAGCTTTAGCGGGGTATTGCACTTTCCACGCGGTCAACGTCTTTCCAAAAGTTACTTCTATGGTGGGTTTTTATGACACTCAACAGGTTTCAATTAAAATCACATGAATAGTTTCACTAAATAAAGTTAATTCACACATTTGAGTTGATTACCCGACTTCTCTTGACTATTAGGCCCTTAGATTATATTTCCCTGGCCGCATAACTCACCTGCACAGACTCTATTAGTGTAGCTTTCACGGATTCTTTTAACAAATCTGTAAAGCCTAAAAAACCACGCCATACGAAAGTTCAACTTTTTCACCTTTGCTTTGGTGAATGAAATATTTGATATTTTCGTGAAGGGATTACAATAGTGAATCTTTATTAGAAGTGCGGTGTGTCAGCGTGCGAGATTGAATTTTTTGACATTTATTTGAATAAGTTCTGTCCCTTTGGCCATTGAATTATTGAAGGAGTTAACTCTCGGGTTTGGAATCCCAAACTCATATTCATTATGCTTAAAGAAACTTAGTTTCCGAGTGAGGCATAGATCAGAAAATTTCTGTTCTAAAATTTTCCAAATAGTAAACTTGACTGCTAATAAAGAAAATATCTAAAGGCTAATTTTAAACGTTTGACTAAGTTCTCAATAAATTAGATCTTGTAACACCTTTTGGCAGGCTACTTGGTTTATGTCTGGGGCAGTTGTTTTCAAATGGTGGTCCGCGAAGGCATTTTAGAGGTCCGCGAAGCCCTGCTCCATCAGTCATGCCCGGCAATAAAAGTTGCCTTTTTCAGGTCGAGAAGAAATGTTTCAGCTCTCGAGACAGTTTTCTCGTGTGAAGGTCAATAAGAGAGTCTATTTCATACTAGCCCTTAGTTATATCCATTTATTAAAATATTATTATAATTAACCTATACCTTTCACCTTCCCTCACCACGAATGGCGTCCTCCATCATCTCGGACAATCCATAAGGGGTCCGCGAAACACCGATGGTTGAGAACCACTGGTCTAGGGAACTAAATAAACTGCACTCCATGTGTCGTACTTGTTTCTGACTATGCCCCCATCCTTTGACAAGTTTATCTATTTCCCAAGGATTTCCTAAATGCTGATCCAGTAAATAGAGGTGAAAATCATGACAACAAAATATTTAAACAAAATATTTGACTCCCCAGTGAATCATAAACTCCAGCACTAGATATTCTCCGACAGCAGAGCCACTGCTCGCGATATAATATTAAATAGAGTACATAGAGTGAGTCACTGACACGCGTGCTTACAAAAGACGGAATTCAGATAGCCCACAAGCCTATATCAACACTCGGATAACTTATACCGCGTCCAAAAGATCGCCCACCCAAAGAAAAGAAACAAGATATTCGTGTACAGAATTCCCTGTCCTGATCGCCCCGCCAGATACATCGTCCGAAACGAAGAATTTGCATGAAAGTCTTTTGTAACGGCCTCATGCTCTTGAGGCAAACAACCTTGTTCCTAGCAACCATGACATTTCATGTGTATATAAGCCACCGTAAAAACAAATTTGTTCAGTTCGCCTCTCGATACCCAAGTGGCCTGTCCTCCCTTACTGAACGTCCCGTTGCAGCTTCTCCGACACTAAAACGACCTTCTGAAATTTGACCACGAACGAAGCGCTGTTGCGAAACATTCTGACATCAAAGACCATTGAATCGACTTCAAGAATCCGTGCACTCTCGAGCTCGAGTGTAACCCCCGGCTGAGACTCTTTATTGAATCTTGCAAATCCAAAATACGCCAGGAAACATCAGGAGATCCCTTGGCTTTTAATGCGAATAGCATTCTTTGGATACTTCACGCACTTTTCGTCTATGCATCTATCTATCTATCATCTGGCTATCTAACCTCTTACGCCGCGGGTCGATAAATAAATAAAAAAGACCGGTGCCGGCTGGGATTCGAACCGTTGACCCTTTGATCAGCAGGCAGACGCGCTAACCACGGAGCTATGAAGGCAGTCATTCAACGCACTCTAAACACTTGTTTATATCTTTACCATAGGACGCGCTACAGCGCTGTCACAGCTACCGGTGCGCGCGCGTTCCATGCACGAGGGCTAGCTCACCCTCTCCGCGCTCACCCTCTGCCTCTAGCTCACCCTCTCCCGCGCTCGGGAGAGGGTGATGTAGCGGCCGTGCTCAGCCTCACGAGAGCGGAATGAGCCCTCGTGCATGGAACGCGCCGCACCGGTAGCTGTGACAGCGCTGTAAAGCGCGTCCTATTGTAAAGATATAAACAATCGTTTAGAGTACCGTTGGTTGAGACTAGCTGAGACGCCAGAAAGTCTGGTCGGTACCATTTTGAGTGTTTGTGCGTATGGCGCGAGCTTTGCTCGCCTTCCTAAGTGACACAAACGCACGTGCTGGGCTGCGGAGATCGTGCGCAGGGCTGTGAAAGTGTCAACAAATTTAGAATCGCCTCAAGAGTGGGCTGGCGTATCTAGAGTGTGCCGGCCACCCGACGAACGCGCATAACTCCGCACCGTTTGATGCTATTCGCATTAACGTAGATAATCATTCCCAAAGGATGGGTTCTGCTGATTTTTTACCATTCATATACATAAACGCGCTACGCCAATCGATCGAGGAAAAAAAAAGGCATCACAACTATCGTAGAATAAGTTGTTTCTTTTATACTGTTATAGCCGCCTCTGAAGAAGAAGCAAGTTGTTTTTAAAAGTTTGGCACCTAGTTTTGTAGGGCTGGTTGGAGTTCTTTATTCCCTTACAGCCCAAGTATTGCAACGCGTTCGTAGTTTTATTTGACTATTATGCAATATGGCCGATTATATTACTACTGCACAGGCAGCTCAAGCAACACTCATGTATCGTCGACGTAATCAACTCATTCGTGGTGGTCGATATTCGTTTTTTGATCATCATCCGTAAAGCACGAAAAGGTATCTCCTAGAGTTGAAGCTTCCAGTATCAATATGAGCGGTGAGTTTACCACTCCGTAGTTCCTACGTCAATGACGCAAGGCAAAACCTCCTTGACTAACAATTGATATAAAGTGATAAAAACCTCAATTATCCAGTATTTCAATATAATAATTTCATGTATTTTTTTTAAGATAAGTGTATTCTGCGCACATTTTGGAAGATTTTCTCTGAAAAAGCAATGAACAAGTAATTGTGCAGTGCGCATGTTTAGGGTGCCATGAAATTATTCAGCCGAAATGAGGGTCGGGAGCCTCAGATGTAAATGATAATTTTAGTCAGTGCTGTATAGCCGCTAGTCTGAGGTGTTTAACACGGCAACGTGATGGCCAAAAAGCGACAGCGTTCGGTCTTAGGCTACCATTTTATCTCCGTTCGCGTTCTTCTGGCACGCGCTCCCAGAGCGCGCTTCTTCTTTTGCTGTGGCGATACCAGCGATCATCACACTATCCCCCTTCACGAGGAAGTTGCCGTCCCGGCACTAGGCTTCTCACGCTAGGGGCACTCAATCGCGATACCGCGCGGGTCGACTCAATGTTTCTCGTGGCCGAAGGATGTATCGCTTTTCTGGCTCTGCCTGCTGTGGCACGTCTACGGGCAAGTCCGTTGGAGTGACGTCATCGGGGGGCAACAGAATGACTGGAAGTTGATCGTCGTCCAGGAGGTCGGCATCGTTCGCTGGCGGCGTATTGTGCTGGCCTCCGTCAGTGCCCTGGTCCCCGTTTTCCTCTGCTTGGTCGTCGACGTGAAGCTCGTTGTCGAGGATGTCTAACAGCGGTGGGTTCTCAAGAGCATCGGCCAGTTGCGGATCCTCGGCTGCTTGTACCGGTGGTAGACGTTCGACCGCATCGAAGTACTGATCATCACCTTCAAGGTCTATTATGTCTGGGTAGTCGGGGACTGCTGGGGGAGTAGGAGCCGGGTCATTATTTTCGTTTTCTGTGATTATTATATCCGGGAAGTCTTTGAGTGCAGGTGCAGGTGGAGGCAGGTTGTTATCCGTGACGTGTGATAACGTCCTGGCAGGCAACAAGACTGGCTCCTTCCCATCCGCTACCCGCTTCAAACGGTTGTGGTGTACAACCCGCCGCTTTCTTTTTCCTGTTTCTTCCTGGATTCTGTACACGTTGTTAGGTAGCTTCTTGAGGACTACATATGGACCCAACCATGGCAAATATAACTTTGAGGACTGTCCTCGCGGCACAGCGGGTGAATGTAGAAGAACTCTGTCGCCAGGTTCGTAGTCTTCTTCACTGATCGTGCTGTCGTAGTGGCGCTTCTGTGCATCCTTTGCTTTCATGTCGTTCACGATTGCATGGTCGCGAGCCTTTTGTAATGATGTCCGTAGACGCGATGCGTGTTGTTCGTAACCGGACATCGACGCCATGTTAGTGTGGCCGTGCACGTCGAGTAGCATGTCAGCTGGGATATTCATGTTCCTACCGAAGAGCAGATAATAAGGACTGTAACCAGTCGACTCATGCACGCTCGAGCGATAGGACATCATGACGAGAGGGAGCTTGATGTCCCAGTCAGTCTGTGTCTCATTGACGTACGCACTCAAGCTGTTCATCAGCGTGCGATTGAATCGCTCGACCAATCCGTCCGACTGGGGGTGGTAAGGGGAGGTCCTTGTCTTTCGTATGCCCAGAATTGAGCACATTTCTTGAAAGACGTTGCTCTCGAAAGTTCTGCCTTGGTCAGAGTGTAGTGCTGATGGTATCCCGTAGCGACTGAAGAAGTTGTGGACGAGGCTGTTGGCGACCTCCTTGCTTTCTTGAGTTTTCAGAGGGAAAGCTTCAACCCATCGAGTGAAATAGTCGCTCACCACCAAGATGTACTTATGGCCTCTTTCTGTCGTTGGGAACGGACCAGTGATGTCAACAGCCACGCGCTCAAAAGGGAAGGTGGCCGCTTCCTGAATCAGTGGTGCTCGTGGTCTGGGGTTTGGTGCCTTACGAGCGGAGCACTTAACACATCTCGAGCACCAGTCGGCTACACTTGGTGCCATTTCAATCCAGAAAAACCTTTCTGCGGCCTTCTTCAGTGTCTTGGCGCGCCCAAGATGCCCGCCTCCCGGTGCATCATGAACGGAGTCAAGGGTCAGCGGTATCCATGCCTCGGGGATCACGGGAACGGGGGTTGACTCTGGTGTTTTTGCCCACATGAGGCAGCCGTCGACGAGTCTTAGCTTCTGCCGGTTGCGAAAGAGCACTCCCGCGCTGCATCGACGAATCTCTCTTGCCGGCGTGCCTGTAAGCAGGGCGTCGATGATGGGTGAAAGCTGCGGGTCACGTCGTTGTTCTTCTCGAAGGTCTGTCATGGTGAATGAAGACTGTGCAACTATCATGAGCGCGACATGTTGGCCTTCATTCGCCGGGGAAGGCCGTCGGGACAACGAATCTGCATTACCATGTTGCTTTCCCGGCCGATGCGAGACGATGAAGTCATACTCGCTGAGTTGGTCAATCCAGCGGGCGACTTGGCCTTCCGGTTCTTTGAAGCTGTGTAGCCATTGAAGCGCGCTGTGATCCGTCCTGCAGGTGAATCGCCGTCCAAGCAGGTAGTGCCTAAAGTAACGGACGAAATAAACCAGGGCCAGCATTTCTTTCCTGGTCACACTGTAGCGGCGTTCAGGCTTCGTGAGGGTACGACTGCCGTAGGCGATTACCCTCTCCTTCCCATCCTGTACTTGGGATAGTACCGCGCCGATACCGTTTTCACTTGCGTCCGTGTCGAGGATAAAGGGTAGGTCAAAATTTGGAAACGCCAGAACTGGAGAGTTTATGAGGCGCTGTTTGAGCTCTTCGAAGGAGTCTTGGCACTGTTGTGTCCAGACGAATTGAACTTGCTTCTCCAACAATTTGTGAAGCGGGGCCGCGATGCCGGCAAAGTTTGCAATAAATTTCCGGTAGTACGAGGCAAGTCCTAAGAATGAGCGAAGATCCTCGACGCTTAAAGGCTGTGGCCACTTCGAGACCTTTTCTGTTTTCGTCTCGTCGGTTCCGATTCCCGTAGCCGAAATTTTGTGGCCCAAGTACAAAACGCTGTTGCTGAAGAAGCGACACTTCGAAAGTTTCAACTTGAGACCTGCATCTCTCAACGCCTTCAGAACTTGTCGAAGGTGCATGACATGTTCGGCTTCCGTTTTGCTGAAGATAATAAGATCGTCGAGATAGCAAAGACAGAAGTCGAATTTTCCCACGATCATTTGCATCAACCGTTGAAACGTCGCAGGAGCGTTGCACAGCCCAAATGGAAGGACATTAAATTCGAAAAGTCCTTGATGTGTGGCAAACGCGGTTTTCTCTCGAGACCCCGTCGACATCTCCACCTGCCAATATCCTGACGCCAGATCGATGGTGCTGAAATATTTAGCACCGTTCAGGGCTTCGACAGTGTCGTCGATCCTTGGTAGTGGATATGCGTCCTTGTGTGTGACCTTGTTCAGCCGACGGTAATCTACGCAGAAGCGCAAGCTTCCGTCCTTCTTTTTCACCAGAACGACTGGCGCAGCCCATGGGCTGTTAGAAGGACGAATTACTCCCTGGTCCAGCATTTCATGCGTTTTTGCGGTCACAACTTCGCGGCGGTTTGGAGGTAAGCGGCGCGGGGCTTCTTTGATTGGGTCTGCTGCACCAGTGTCGATCGAATGCGTCAGAACTGACGTTCTCCCCAAGTCCCAATCACCTTGAGAAATTATATCCTCGAAGTCAAGAAGCGTACCTTCGATGAGTTTTTGTTGATCACCCTGGAGGTGTTGTGATGCGGCAAGCTCATCTTGCAGCGAGGTGAGTGTCCATTTCTCTCTTTTCGTCGCAGAGCAGACGCTGTCTCGTGCCGCCTGCGCGTGCCTCTTGTCAAGTGGAGCAGCGGAGTACTCGCCTTCAGGGTGGTCAAAAGCGTGCAGGGTTCCGAGACTTGTACCCTTGAATAAGGTGACCGGCTCTTCGGAATGGTTGATGACACATACTGGTAGCTTATCGGACAATGTTAAAACGCTCCAGGTGACTTCGGTATTCTTTTTCACCAGGAGGTCCGGGCGGGGTTCGAGAAGCCCTGTACCGAACTCTGCCGTATTCGGTGAAATGGTCCCGAGAACGATGGTTGCGGTCCTCGGTGGCAGGACCGACGTGACAGAAAGCTGAACTCTCTGCGTCTGGGCACACGGGCTCTCTACTTGTCGTTCGAGTTTTCTTTCGCTGAAGTCAACCCGGAATCGGTGTTTTATTAAGAAGTCCAGTCCCAGGACGAACTCATGTAGGATGCCGGGAATAACAATGACAGGATGGCTCACCGAGAGATCTGCAACCTCAATGTTTAAGCTGCATGTTCCCCAAACTTCGAAGGCGGCGCCGTTAAGGCCAATGACTCCCTCTCGGTGAGTGAACTCAAGGTCAGGGTTGTCGTGCGAGAGCTCAAGCCACTTGTCGCCTCGTAAAATGGTCGCTGACGACCCGGAGTCAACAAGCATGTTCATGAAAATTCCGCCCACTTTCCCGCTCACTGTTACTTGGGGTGCAGAAGAATTCCCGAGGAAAGAGCCCAGTCATTATCATTTCGCGTCCCCGGTGGGCTCTGACCGGGTACGCCATTTAGTTTTCCTGATTTCCCCGTTTTACAAATGTACGGTTGTCCCTTCGCAGTGGTGCGCGCTGGTCAGCGTTGGCACACGATCTTGCGAGGTGGCCAGTACCGCCACACTGAAAACATCGTGGGGGCCTTCTTCCAGTGTTTCCGCGAAGAAAGCTTTGGCCGCGCTCCGGGGGTGACTCTGTGACTCGATGAAACTGTTCACTGTGGCGCGAAGTTCGGCCACGCTGCTGGTCAACGCCGCAATGGGATCGTCCGTGGGGCGTGTAGTGGCTTCTGAAGTGTTACCTACGGCGGCGCACGGTATTGGTGGCCCCGTAGTCGCAGACAGTTGCCCGATGGATGTTAGCCTTGAGGCTATCTCAAGAGCTTTCTCAAACGTTGCAGGGTCAGCGGCGAGGACTTTGTCACGCAGTTTGGATTGGAGACCCACAATGAACTGGTCCCGTATCATCGGGTCGCCCACCTGTAGTGGCATCTCTGGATAAGCCTGTCCAAAGAGGTCCACAAGGTCGTAGGCGTAGACGTCCAGGGCTTCCGTGGGTTGATGACCGCGGGACCGAAACTGTGCCGCCGACACAGCACGCTGGCCCGCCGACGCCAAGCGAAGTGTCAGCGCCTTCACTAGTGCGGGAAAAGCGGCCTTGTCTTGGTCGGGAAGATGCTCGAAGACGCGGAAGGCCCTTCCTCGGAGGCGTGTCGGCAGGTACACCAACTTTTTGGCGTCGTCCCAACCGTTGGCTGCCGCGCAAGCGGAGAAGAGCTTTGCCCATGACTCAAAGCTTCCCTCACCGGTGAAGACGTCCGGGAGAACGGGGTTTACAGGTTCGGTGGTCATCCCACCGCTGCCACCAATTGTAACGTGATGGCCAAAAAGCGACAGCGTTCGGTCTTAGGCTACCATTTTATCTCCGTTCGCGTTCTTCTGGCACGCGCTCCCAGAGCGCGCTTCTTCTTTTTTGTGTCGATACCAGCGATCATCACCTCACGTACGAAGTAGTGATCAGAGCATGCGTCGGTTAGATGGTTGTCCTGAAAAAAACGGGCAATGGTGGGGGTTGAACCCAGGATCCCTGGGTTCCGCAGCGCCAGCTTTCGCTCCAGATGCTCCGACCTGCGGTGCTTTAACACACTTGGCCACAGATTCCCCCCCCCCCCGCTCTCCCCAAGGAAAAGCCATACAAGTATTTTTCATGGTTTCTAGAATATCTCGAAATATGCGGAACGCAAGTTCGTCTGCTCCTTTTCTAGGCGGTTGTGGAGACGTCAGAACGCCGAGCTTTGATTGGCCCTGATTGAATGATGAGTGGGTAGACCACAAGGCAGCTTGCTTTGAGGTCTGCCCACTATCCTTCAATCAGAGCCACTCAGAGCTCGGCGATCTGACGTCACCACAACCCCTACAAAAGGAGCAGACGAACTGCGCTCCGCATAGTTACTTACAACTCAAGAAAGGCAGTGCGTGCTTATTGGCTTATACCGCATTCTCATTGTCCACGAAGCGATGAAAATACGCTCGGGACAAGTCACTGGTCGCTCTTTGTAAGTTGATGTGGCTACCTCAACTACAAATCTCTGTAATTATTGAGCTGCCCGATTAGTTTTATATGAAAAAAGTATTATATGCAGAGCGTAACTCCATTCATACATTGCGAACTGGCACAAAGTGAAAATAAATTCCTATTCCTGTACATTGAGGTAATGTTTTGAACATTGATAGCTAACTCAAATAATAGTAAATGGTGTATGAGGTTACAAGTACCATAACCATTCTGATTGAAGCATAGAATCCTGCAAGTTTCAGTACCATGCTGTATTGCGTGAGTGAAATCGTTTGCTTAACGGAGAGCGTGCCCGTTGTGAGGGGAACCTGAATCACAATCTCATTCATCAGGATCTAATTTTTCATCCGTCAATAATTTATTAATTTCTTAGAAGTGCTTGGCAAGACCGTAGGCCAGAGGAGCGTGGTGGGCGTAGGCGAAAGGAGCAGCGTGCAGCACTGGGGCGGCGTGAACTGCGCGCACGGCAACTGGAGCAGCGTGCACAGCGTGAACCGCGGCCACTGGGGCAGCCTTAACAACGACCGGGTGTGGGCCCTCAACGGCGCTGGAGAAGAACGGAGCGTCGGCTGGGACCGAGGTCTTGGTTCCTGGCTCGTTGGTCTCGACGGTCGGGTGGAAGCCGGTGGCGTCGGCCACGTACTTCACCACACGGCAGACACCCAAGGCATCGACGTAGCTGTAGGAGCCGACCTTGTTGTTGAACTCATCTCCGGTCTCCTGACGGGTCATGCGGGTGCCGAACTCGTCGACGTTGTCGAAGCCGAAGCTGTATGGCTGGGGTGGAGCCTGCAAAAGTACGTGGTACACGGAAGGAAATGATTGGAAAGAGTTTAGGTTGTTGCAGTATTGTCTGATGCATTATAATGATACAAAGTGATGATGAGCACGGCAGAGTGAATATATTTATTTGAGGTGTTATTATCGACTCAGTGTTCATCTACTTTTAGAAAAATGCTTGAGTGGCCCCGAGGTTCGAAGTTGGTGGGACGCCGCATCGCATTCGGGGATCTACAATAAATTTGAAATTATTTCTAAAAGGCGTCATGGCAGCGTCAGTTTTGCAACTTGGAACCATATGTCTTTTTTCTAAATATTAGCCCTTCTGTTAACAAAAAGCGCGAAACAATCTCAGCCTGAGCTACTAGATTATCTTCTACTTTGTGGTAAACACGTCGAATGTTTGGTTCGTAATTAATTCTGATTCTAAGAACGTTTACGTCACATAAATATGAACAGAGTGGTGCAGACGCTTTGCTATTAAAATATTGGAAAATGTTTTCCGCAGACTCACGTGTTCAACAACAACACCACAGGCCACGTAGGCGAAAAGGCAGCACAGAAGAATCTGCAACGAAGAGATGGACCGTTATTCCACAGAAAGGAAAGCAAAGCTCCAGATCATGGATCTGAATGCTAAGCAGTTCTCAGAGTGAGGGACATCCGCGTACCTTGGAGAACATCGTGGGTACTTTTCCTCTCTGTTCGGAGTGAGATCGGTGCTGCATATGAAGCTGACGTTTGCTTATATACCAAGCGCAGCTCATTCTAGAGAGGTTTTTTATGTTATAGCTTATCTTATAAACCAATGGGCGGTCTGGGAAAAATAGCTTTTTTATAAAATTACTGAGCAGAGGAACGTGGATAGAGCTAAAAAAGGAATGTAGTAAGAGATACTATCTTAGCTTTCATAAACCAGAAGTGGCTCAAGATAGAAAATAACTTGACCCTCAGGCAAGGAGGAGCAGTTAATTTGTTTGCTTCATATGCAGCACTGCTCGCATGTTCGCCCTTTTTATGCGAAGCTCGCTTCTGGTAAACAAAGTTTAAAATTTACTTTTTATTAATATTAATGAGTGTTTATAAATTAAGTAGACATACGGCACCATAACATGTAGACTGCCATGGCGCTCGATAGGAAATCTACAATTAAAGGTTTTGTCGTTAAATAAAGTGGCCTTCAAATGGTGCGAAAACACGTCGCTTTAATCGTTCTTTAAAAACTACTCAATCTTGCTCGTGCTTGCTTTCCTCGCCTTCTTTTAAAATGTTGTACACAATCACAATTGAGATATTATACGGGACGGGTTCGATATTGAGAGAAATTGTAGTATATATTAATATCAAAGCTATCAAGGAAAGGCACGATCTATTTTGAACAGGTGAAACAACGATGGGGCAGTGGCGCGCACGAACACATCCCTCCAAGACTTACCTGCTAGTCAGGCCTTCATTAACCCTTTGTGTATTCTATCATATTTTCCTTCCCTGTCCTTCTTACTGCCGACACCATCATCTTAACAATATAGAAACTGAAAGAAAGGCCATTGTTTCGCCAACATTTTAGAGGTCATTTTGATCATGTATATAAACGCGCAGCGATTGTTATAGAGGGTGCTTCTCGTAACGTTGAGCAAATCGTTCCTTGGAAAAATATGCACTGCACAGAACTAACGGTAATGTCATACTGGTCTCTGTGAAAGGATCTACTATTTGGGAATATGGTAAAGTTTAGCATAATTCGTTTATTAATTACGACGAAGTGAAGATATTTTAATGAGTAAGTTTGAATGTATGATTTCAGTTGGAAAGTTTCTGGGGATTAATATAATTAAGTGTATTATCCCACTTTACCTAGAATTTCGTAATCAACTAAGTTTACCAAGAATAAAAAAGTCTTCAATCAGAATATTTAAATATCGTTTATTACAGCAGGAAATAGATTAAAAGGATGACTCCAGAGTCCGTACAAATCACAAGTTCTCCAAAAGTAGTGAATTAATCTTGATAACAAATGTTGTAGTTCACAATATTAAAAAAAAACTCCAAAGCGAATTAAAAATAAGTAAGGGTCATCACCAGAAACTCTTTAAAATTACGCGAGGTATGCAAACGCAAAGATATAGAATGATGTCTGATATTCAGGTGAAACTGATTCTAATTATGTTTTATAAATTTATTTACTTACGAGATTACTAATTCAATTCAGGATTGCTAGTGTATTTATTTTTTAAACTATTTGATCTGAGTCTTAAACATTTTCTTGACCTGAAATTAGCCCACGAATTAAGTTGTAGACTCACCTGGCCCATATAAGATCTGCAAGGTTTTGCTTGACGGTAAAGACGTTCACCTCATACATAATATTAAATGACCGATCGGAAGTTGATCGCCCCATGCCTATTTGGTACAGTGAATTCGAATCTGACAAAGCAGCTTGTGAGTTAAGCTACAGTGGTAGAATTTGTTCTTCTAGAAATTTGAATCTCTCGCCGCAAACAAACGTTGGCATAACTTTTTAGAGCAGAAATCCTTTCTTGTTCCCAGTCTCGGGGTGTTTTTACTATGTTCATCTACCACCAGCTCCACTATGTTCAACTACCACCAGAATAAAAAACAAACATATTACTGCAGTTATCGTGCGGTGCACGATCAACATAAAAATGACATGCCACGAGTGATGTCGTTGATGAGCCTTCGAAAACTTTTCGAACGATATTTCTGATGCTGCGGTAATTGCGCATGAATCTAAATTCAATAGTCAATAAAGAAAACATATTCGTCATTCTAATCTCTAAAATTAGCATTTTATTTAATTATAGTAGTTTTGTTTAAATATCATGCGTCATTTTATTTATTTCGTCTGTACATGCTCGACATATGTCTTTTTAAACATCTGCTGGGTGTATTAGAATTTACATAAATTGGTTTGAGGTTTTTCAAAATATTGCAAGCAACAGAGGGCCTGATACAGTACCGACTACTCTTAAAAAAAGGTGTGTTTGTTACACGATCTGGAGCTAACCTAGAAATAAATATCTGTATGCATATAGCTACATTTTACTTGATTTAGATCAGAACTTCAGAAATTCTAGGTAATCTTGTTCACGGGCAAGAATAAATAGCTTGTGGGTCATTGAGCGCCACACCATCCAGGCCTAAATTCCACCTCCACGGAATCCGTCCAAAGCCTTTGTGTTATTGGTAATGTAAAAATGCAATTAGCAAAATATTTTTGCTACAACTTTTTTATTAATATTTTGTATGACGAACCTTAGAATTTGTGGAAAACGCATAATTTTGTCTAGTAAGGTTTTAAGCGAGGCTGTTAAATAAACAACGTTGTAGTAGTGGGTCAATATATTATTCTAAATTAATCAAACGGTTTGCCACGCATTTCATAGTGTTTTTAATGGTGCGGATGCATTAAGAATGGCACAAAAAGATAATATTTACCACTTATTTTTAAAACATGCTACCATAATAAAATTTAAAACTAATGTGCGTACATAGTAAAAACACCCCGAGACTGAGAAAAAGAAAGGAAAGAAAAAACCGAGTTCTCAAAATAGTAAGTAGTAAGCGAAGCAAAGTATTATAAGATATAGGTTTTGTAGAAACATGTTACCTTTTTTTTCTAAAATAAATAGACCATATATAAATATATAGCAAGAAACTCAAGTATAAAAACGTATATATCTGGTCGTTCCAAAACTATATACTATTGCAATTAATGTTATTAATAACATTGATTCCACAAAACGACTAAATTTATAAAACAAAATACTTTATTTCTGAGTGCGAAAAAGGAATTTTTGAATTTCACTTTGAACTTATAAATATTGCAAAAATGTTCTGTTTTAAAAGCGAAAACGAAAAGGTGGTCGATTTAAAATACTTACTTTACGGCTATATTTAGCTTGTAACTAATACAACTAACAAGTAAAGTGTAAAAACAAATTTCCAACAAAAAAATATTTTTGAATTTAGTCCTTTGCTAGTATTAAATATATTGAAAAATACTCAGTTTTCAAAGCGGAAACTAATAGTTGTTCGGTTAAAAATATATATTTTACTGTTATATGTTTGTGAATACAAGGTTACACGCGAAACATTTAAGAGCTTAAAGTTCTAAAAACACATTCTGGAACAAAATTCAGCGTTAAATATATGTAGTTATATATCCTCGCACTTCCGAATCAAAAACTGTTTTATTTTGATAAAAGTCTACGAGGATAAGGTAAACGGGGACTAGAGCGACCCGATCACGCTTAGTGTTGTCTCTTTGACTTCACTTATTAAGGGTACAATATATAACGAAAGTTGCTTAAACCATAACTTGAGACTCTGGAGCAAAATTAGCATCCGGTTCCATGGATTAATAAAGGTTGCCTGAAAACCCTATTCACAAGAAAAGAGCTCGCGCTGGTGCGAGATTGTTCTCAAGGCGCATACGGCAGCGCTGCCACCTGCCCTCGCCGTCTGCTTTCTATATCTGAGAATAGTCATGAACATTGTTAGAACGGTAGAGAGGCGCCTAAAAGGACACTGCTGCCCCTCCTGCCCCCCCCCCCCCCCACCAACATAAAAAATATATATTATTGTTTTATTTTTTGTTACGCGATCTTTTATGGTGCCAGAGGTCTACTCAATAAGTATTTTGCTACAGTGCCACGTATATTTTATTAATGTAAAAAAAAATGAAGAAAAGAAACGCAACTGCTCGAAATTGAAAGAGAAACTGGACCGGGCAGGAAGAAGAAATGTAAGGAGAGGAGAGTTGCCGGAGGTCACGTGGCTATACGCAACCGCGTTTTCTTTTTCAGTTTTCCGTTTCTTGGGCCGTGCGATTTTATTTAGAAGCAGACGAAAACCGCGCACGTCACGCGTCGCACGTAGCGCGAAAAACGTTAAAGCTCAAGCACTTCGTGATTGATCGACGTTTGCGCGTTTTTGAAGCTCTTTCCAATCGTGTTTGTAAGGCGAGCGATGTCTTCGGCCAGGCGAAGGGGCCACGACTCAGCCACTTTCTTTGCTTTCACGAATCCTCATATACCCGAAAATATAAGGCCGACTACAGCCATCACGGAACTTCCAGAAAGAGATTTACAGTTACAACAAAACAACAGGTTACCAGATATCGAACACACCCTTGTATCCCGAACATTGGTCACATAAAAGATACACAAAAATTAACTTTAGTTCCTTCTTCCTTGTTCTCCACCTTCAAAATGAACAACGAATCCAACCTTCACGAAGAAGGACATGTAGTTTTCAAGACTGACCTTCCAAAGGACCTACCCTTTTCTTTACCTGCTCGTCTTGCGAACAGCAACATTGAGAAGCAACCGTTGTTGAGTTCGAACAAGGGACTTCGTCAGATTTAAACGTGCGAGGTTGCTGTAAAACGCTCGCGCAATGTGGGGTAACAGTACATTTGGCTCGTCTGAATCGCCCACCAAAAACGTGAATATGGTTAAAAGATGAAAATTTTTAAAGGTGAATATATCAACAAATGATGCCCTGCTTCCGCTTGTTTCCTTCTCTTGATGCCCTTCCATCACGGAATTCAAATTGGTACGTTCCCATTTAATGGGGCAGATAAAGAAAAAACCTTCCTCTACTTAACTAAGTATGGTAATCATCAAACTAGAAATCTAACGTAAAATGTAACGATACGTTCCATTTCTAACTGTAACGGGAACTAGTTTCTTTTTTCACATATCGAACTTGTAACGGGAACGCGTTCCAAAAATCAGAAGGAACGTAGAACGATCTTCCGTTCCTTTTTTTTTTTAGGAACGTGTACGACTCTGCCCAACAGTTAGGAGTCCCGCGATACAACGCTATGTTGAGAATTGCGCAGAAAATGACAGAGTGCTTCCGGTTCCTTGTGCAACATTTTTTTTTCAACCAACGTATTTGCATCATTTTAGAAGCCACAAAAGATGGGTATCATTTTCGTTTACTATTTTTAATATTGATTGTTTCCCTTCGATGAACCGCGACTTTGATTATAATGGGTGTGTGTGTATGTGTTGTCTAAACCATACAAACCGTCAAGCGACAACAAAGAAAGAAGGTGAGCGCGACTAAAACCGGACAGTTTTCTTTCGGTGGTTTTCGGGCAAAAAAAGAAAAACAAATTTCGGGCCAAAAATTGTGTTCTGGGTTGTTGGGCTCTCATACGTCTTGTGCAAGCAAAAACTTTGGGGAGAATAAATATCCTGTGAGTATCCCTTTAAGTTGTGCCGCCTTCAGCGAGAGCTTTCGGCCTTCGATACGCTTGGGGCTTTGTTCTACCTCGAGTCCGCGTACGGAACCAAAGCACGGCGGAGTGCATGGAGTGTTTGCAGGACTTTGTGCGTTCGAAGCACACGACCGACTGTTATCATTTTTTTCCATTACAATAGCTGGCGTCGTCTGCTTTGTGGTTCAGTGAAATCGTCGGCTAATGAATGCGTGATGTGCCTGTGTGCCCCAGTACGGGGAGGCAGAGACATATTCTCAATTTTAAACGATAACTACTACATTTTTCAAATTATTTACCATTTTGTGTTTTAATTCTAAACTTTTGCAACAGTTATGTGCGTATATTAGGCCGAACACCTCTTTTCGCTTAAACTAAATATCCTGCAATCTGGCCAGTGCTGTAAATAAATTTAAAAAAAAACATTTATAAGAAAATGTTTTGCTTTAAAAACAAATCATGCTTTTTCAAACCTTTATTTGTGTGATTTCAGTTACTAACAAAAAATTTAACCATAACGCATGTACTACAAGACCGAACACCTTTTTTTATTCAAAAATTGAATGTTATGCAATACTTTCAGTACTGGTAATAAAGGAAAAACAAATTCCTCGATTGTTTGGTTGATTCATAGACTATTCATTACCAATATATATCTATATCTATATTGAGGCAGAGTCACTTCAATGAAGAGATGAATAACCTATGCCTGGAGGTTCTCACAAATGTGTACTTTATCACGTCTTTGTACATCTACCAGGGCGACGCTTCTTGCCAGCACATGTGATTCATCCCAGTTTTGAATGTGTGGCTGCCTTGGCTCGGCACTTGAAAGAAGTGTTCGGTTATGGCCAAAGCCAGAGGTCTTCTGCGTGGCTGACCAAAATCCCTGCAGCTACGTTGTTGGCATCATTCGGTAGCATGAGCTCGACCGTTCTTTCCCCGCCGTCCCGAAGGCGTCCAGTAGCCACCGTTCCCCCATTTGGCATCCCTCTACGTGCCCTCCAGGCATCAACAACCGAGAGCAAGACCGGAGCCGTGAGTGTTCCTACAAACAGACCACCGGCATCACCAACCAGGAGCGAGGCCGAAACTACCAGTGCTCTTCCAGAGGGCTCGGACTCACCTCCAACCAAAAGCAAGGCCGGAGACACAAGTGCTCTTAATGAGAGCCCTCTGGCAGCACCGAACGTTACCACAGCTGAAACTGTGAGTGCCCCTCCAGAGGGCCCACAGGCATCGCAGACCGAGTTCGAGGCTGTTGCCACAAGTGCTCCTAGAGAAAGCCCCCAGGCATCACCAACCGAGAGCGAGGCTGAAACCACGAGTGCTCCTCCAGAGACTGCCCGGGCATTGAATACCACCCCGGCATCGAACATGTCGCTCTCTGCTCCGCAGGCATCGCCAATCACGTGCCAATATGGAGCCATGAGCGCTTCTCAAAAGAGCTCGAGGGTATCGTCACCCAAGCTTGAGTCGGGGCCACAAGTGATTCAATAGGGATACCCCGGGCATTGCCAAGCCGGAGAGAGGCGGAAGCCACGACTTCTCCTCCGGAACTTACACGCTAAGAGTTTCAATCGCCACCTATGGCTTCCAATACAGACAGCACGGGCCAACGATTCGACGACTTGTTCCCTGCTTTAGACCCAACGCCATCCCAGGCCGCTTCCGCGACCAGCACGAGAACTCATGAATGAGCTGTTCCTGCTCGACCCTACAATCTGCGCAGCAGCAACATAGATGTCGTCCAAACGAGGGCGCCTCGTTCCTGACTCACCGATTCAGCAGGTTCTATACCTTCCGAGCACCATAATTCGAGGTTACTTCTGGACTTACGAAAAATCATAGATAAGCAGATCCGACACGAGCTCAACACTCAAACACTGCAATATTACCTTGACTCTGGCATCGCACCAAAAAGAATAACCGTAAAACTGAACCCTTCCATGAGCGCGTTTAACGAAAACGAACGTAATGAGTGGAACAATGCCCTAAACACGACCTCTCACCAGCTATTGAAATTTAGCATTCAACTCAATGAGCGTCGAGCAGTAGAGCGCACCGACACGGAGAGCAACATTAAACTAAGCAATTATTCTACTCTAAAAAGAAAATAGGGAGCTTTTGGAATACGAGAAAAAACAGCTCAGTGTGCTTAATGCAACAAAAACGAAGAAACTGGCACTTGATACCTTGGGTACATCTCGCCCCTCCAATACAGTAGCTTGTGAGAACGACGCGAGTGACATTTAACGGACGGAATCTCCGACACAGTACCTGGTGGCGACCACGCGACTAATATACTAGCGGACCAAACCAACAATTCACACCTGGCATGTGCAACAAGCTCAAGGTGCAGCAACCATATCTGAAGGAGGCGGCACTGATAGAGCGAGCACTTCCCCCAGAACACCCGAAAAGCAACAAAACATAATTAATTTGTCCAATGTCAGCTTATCGGCCGCGGAGATGGCCAAGTGTTCAAGGGGTCTTAGTTTTTGCCCATCTTCCGGATAATTTAATGAGTTTCAAATGTTTAGCTTTAGCTGAATTTGCGAGAAATCTGCGACTAAAAGAGTGTTTTCGTGAGTAACCCCAAGACAACCGAGAACGAATCCCGAATGCGTCCGACCAGTCGAGGATTCCCAACGTACAGCGTAGTAAGTACCACGACTTGTACACAAAATTGGTGCAGTAAGATGTAATACAGAGCTGTAAACAACAGAAGAAATTACGCCATAATCTCACCTCTGCCGAACACGACGCTAATCGTGCGCTGCACTCCAGAGACGATAGTATCATCAAACCGGCAGATAAAGGAGGAGCGGTAGTGATTCAAAAAGGGGCAAGATTGCTTGGATAAAAGATTCAGGCAGCTTAACGACAAAAATGTTGACAGAGAAATACAGGACAATCCTGCTGAAAAGTACACCAAGGTAATGAAAGAAATCCTAACATCTTTTTTAAAAAACAAATAAATTTGCGCGGAAATCTACAAAGCAATGAAACCCGCCTATCCCAAACTTGAATGGTTTTATACATTACCCAAAATTCACAACCCAGCAAACTCAGGATGACCAATTGTGTGAGGAATCGGCACAGTAAAATAATGAATTTTAAGTTTTGTTAACTTCCTTATGATGAACCTCCCGCCTGAAGTTCCAGTACACCTAAAAAACACAAATCACTACCTCCTTGAGATATCGCAGCCTATATTACACCGACTAACGCACTCTAGGTCATCATGAATGTGGGGTCCCTTTACACGATATAGTACTCGTCAGGACGGTATCGAGGCAGTAATAAGTGCCTGTAACAAACTCTCACCAAACGATGGTGAGAACGATAACGTTCTTGCATTACTTATTATGTTAGTTTTAGAACACAGTAACTTCGAATTTGGAGGAAAGCTCTATCTGCAGGAACAGGGCACGGCAGTTGGCACGAAGATGGCAATAAGCTATGCAAACCATTTTATCACCAATCTCGAGTTCTGTTTCCTTTCATACCGCGAATTAAAACCACAATTTTATTTAAAAAAGTAGATTGACGATATATTTTAGTTCGGCCGTACAGCGAGCCATTTACTGGTAATTTCAACGCCTTCAATCCTAATATGCGATTCTCGCACTGTTACTCCGCAGCAGGCATAGATTTGTTTGACGTGACCGTAGAAATTCATGAAAGCCACCTCTCAGCGAAACTCTACCGAAAACCCTCGGACTGCCCACAGTATCCTCACTTTAACAGTTCTCACCCGAGGCAACAAAACAAGCATTCTCTCCCGAGCACATAGATTAAAAAGGATTTGCTCCAATTTGACTGATATTGATCGCAACACGGAATAAAAAACGGTACTCACCGAGCAAAAATATTCTTTCAATGTGGTTAACAAGGCCATCGAAAGAGCCAGCGCACTGGATAGACATCGCCTCAATAACCAGCCTCAAACCATCATACGTAGGAACCAAAGAGCTAATCTGGTAGTCACTTATTCGGCCATACTTCCACATTTAAATAACATTCTAAGGAAAAACTTTAGGACTTTGCAGCAAAGCGAAAGACTTAGCACGGTATTTATGGAACCACCACGAGTAGTCTAGCGCCGAGGCAAAAACCTCAAAAACATCTTGGTGTACTCCAAAAGCTCAGCTTCTCTCACTTTTGGTTGCCAGCCTTGCGGAAAGTCCAGTTGTCAGGTTTGCGACCACAGACTAGACACCAACGAGATTAAAAACTCTAAATCAAATTTCTCGTTCGAAGTTAATGCAACCCTCAACTTTCACTCGGCAGATGTTATCTGCGTGTTGCGATGCAACCTTTGTGACATGGACTACGTAGGCCAGACCGGAGCCCCTTTCAGGCTGCGATTCACCAATCACAAATTACATGCCAACTTTCTTCCGCATTTTCCATTCTCCAGACACATTTAGCTCCCGAATCACACTTTTGATGCAATAACAGCCATGATTTATCAATCTGGGTGCAGCTCCGATTGCGAAAGAGAGCTGAGAGAGGCATATTTTATGCATACATATAAATCGTTTACCCACGAGAGTTTGGACAAATTCAATGGCAACCAGCCAGCAAGCAGCCGTGAGGATCGAATTTTGGCCTGGATTGTTTGGTGTAGAGTGACCCTTAAAACCTAAATAATACTACCGCGAGCGCTATAACTTTGAGTTTTAAAATACAACCCCAGTAAACGGGCATATTCAACAACCTCTCAGGTAACTTAGGCCAGAGGGCAGCGCAAAGTGAACAAAAGATGCTTAGTTTGATCGCGTGCCTGCTGATTTTCGCGTCTGGTGGGATATGGCCACGGTTCTCATATAATCACAGTACGTTCTCTCAGCACTCGGGGCTGCCGGACAAAGAAAAATATTGCTTATCTCACGGTACAAAAATGCAAGCGGTGTTTTTCTTTCGAATAAGAGAGCTGTACGGCAACTCAAAAGTTAGGTTTTGCGCAATAGCCCCCATCAGCGATAGGGGCTATTGCACATCAGCGATGGGGGCTCTTAAATATTAGCTTAATTCATGATTAGAATAATGACGAGAAAAAAATATGGCAGCCAATTTTTGAGCACGATTGTTTGCTATGCCTTTAAAGAAATACGAAAAATGCCGCACCTTGAAGATTCTAAATTTATAATTCGAGGTTTTATCCTGCCCATTTTAATTTACTTGCGTTGTACCAGAGCTCTGACAAAAATTTGTTAGTTTCGCAAACTTGAACATTTCCCCACAATTGCGTGTTGCACAAAAGTATTTTCTGTATAGTATCTAGAACTCGTGTAGATTTTCGATATAAATAGCGTATGTGCAGCAAATTAGTATAGAATAGATAGTGTCATGGTGTTAGCATAATAAGCAAAAATATGTCGCCATTTTGCCGAACTAGCGTGGCAAAGGCAGTGGTAACAGAGAATGTGATCTGTTAGGGGGAAAAACTGTACACGTGTGGAGACTGGATGGCATGAAGGGGTCCTGTGTCGGGCAAGAAATGCCCGGGAGATTTCCGTGGGCGATTAGTTGTGGGTGCCACCTTCTGAGGCTGCAGTGTAAATGCGGCTTTCTCAGTTCCTGTTGCAGTGTAAAACGCAGTAGACGGAGCGCTCGTAAAAGAACAATATGAATGCTGCAACGCGGAGCAGAGACCCTGGCACCAGCTCGCGGGCAAAAGATAACTGGAACTCGGAACTCCCACAACCTGCTGCGGCAAATGAGTATGTCCCTCTCTTGCGCTCTTCCTCTGGGAAAGAACAGAGTGCGCTCGTTTCACGGAGCAGAGCGCCGTTGTATGTCTGAACACGTGGCGTTTTACCCCCGCCGGGAGTAACACGGAGGCACTCGAGAGGGGGGTTCGGCCGGTACTGGTGCCTAATCAGTGAGGAGACGATCATTGCGTTAGTGTTCGGCTGGTAGTTGGTCTGTCGGCTTTCATTGCCGAACCTGTTAGGGTTATACGTTAAAGCCATATGACATATTCCGTGTTAACAATGGGCAGCACTCAAACTGAGATATCCATATTACAAAATTATAGTGGGACATTGCGATACTATTTAAAAAAATACTGAGTTCCTTTTACCAAACCGATTTGAAAGACGTTTAACTTCGAGAGCTCTTTGCAGCACAGTCTATTCTGAGAGCTATAAATATAAAGGCCCATTTGAAGGGGAGTGCTGCGTATGACAAATATAACTAATTTCCTTTAAAAATTGCCTGACGTGCTTTGCTTGTTATCTTACATGCGATATACTTAGGATTATCACGTGGGCCGAGAAGATAGCGGGACAAGAAGATGGAAAAAGTACAATGATTTTTTGTAATCTAGACCAGCAAGCAGGGCTTGCCTTGTTTGAGATGATCGCTCCAGCCACTGCACCGTGGTCGTCTTCGTCTTTCTCACAATATTAAAGGGACACTGACAGGGTATTTATTCTCGCAAAGGTTTTTACTTGCACATGACTTATGAGAACCCAGCTACTCAAAACTCAATATGCGGCTCAAAATTACTTTATTTTTCTTTTCGAAAACCGCCGTTCGGGAACTGGCCGGTTTGAGTCGCGCTCACTCTCCACTTTGTTGTCGGGTGCGGTTTGAACACAACCACCAAATATGATTAAGGTCGTGGGTCATCGAAGGCACATACTCTGTATTAAAAGTAAAAAAAAGGAAACTTACGAGACCCATTTGTGTGGCTTCTAAAAAGCTGCAAATACGTTGATTCAATAGAATTTGCAGAGTGCGGGAAGCGTATGCAATGCGTCATTCTCAACATGGCGTCGTATCGGGGGATCGCGGGAGCTCCTCGAGAGTCGCGGGCTGGACGCCTGGATGAAGGGCCCTAACCAAAGATGGCGGACGACGGGCGTGGGACCTATACTTCATAACGGTCGTTTGCGGTTCCCGCGAATCTGTCTAACTCTTAAAGAGAATTGTTTTACCGATCAAAACAATTCGTGCGAACCACCAAGCTGATTTGCACGAAGACGTCGCCGAGTCGCCGCCCCTTCTCGTCTTACGAACACGAATTAGTTGGAGCTCGGAAGCACGCGCAAACGTCAAGCACCAAGTGCGTATTTGGTTTTGAATATGCTTATGTACGATTTCTTTACTAGGTGCGAGTGTGGCCAATACGTGGTGCTGTCCGACTTGCAGCACTGGGGAGTGCGTTTGCAGAAAAGATTGGCCACAAACTTTCTCATTTACAGTCGACTGACGCATTACTGCGAGCAAGAAGTTCCCCTTCGTTTGACTGACAATTACAACGTTAAAATTGTCATCAACGTCGAAAAAACTAAACAAAAACGGGTGGTGGGTGTAGACACCTCCTTCCGAAAACTTTCTTCTCTCTACATTCCTCCCATCTCTCTAGTGGACGTATCGCGCCATTACTCAGTGCTCGTGTTTCACTTTGGGTTTCGAGCAGTTGCGTTTTTTGGCTTTATTAAAATATACGCGACTATCTAGCAAACTATTGGATTTGTAGCCTTGTGGACACCATGTTAAATCGTCTAATTATTTTGGGAGGTGTCAGTATTCTTTAGCACCATGTGATCATATGAAGCTGCTGTGGCATGTAAAGATAACTGGGACCCTTTGTGACACGAAAAACACTATGGTGCGTACTAGTGCAATCGCCTAACCTGGATGCCCTAACTAATAAAGTATGATACCTGGATTACGGTACCACGGTGAGTGTATTGTGTGGTGTATCATGCTTTACACAGTTTGACAGTATTGTCATTGGAAACTGAAAATAATGTTTCAATGACTGAGGTTTCATTTCACATATGTCAATAATTTATTAATATCTTAGAAGTGCTGGGCAAGGCCGCAGGCGAGAGGAGCATGGTGGGCCTAGGGAAGGCAGCGGCAGGGTGAACCGCTGGGATGGCATGACCGGCGCTCACAGCAACTGGAGCAGCCTGCACGGCGTGGACGGCCACTGGAGGCAGCCTTGACAACGACCGGGTGTGGGCCCTCGACGGCGGTGGAGAAGAACGGAGCGTCGGCTGGGGCCGAGGTCTTGGTGCCTGGTTCGTTGGTCTCAACGATCGGGTGAAAGCCGGTGGCGTCAGCCACGTACTTCACGAGACGGGTGACACCGAAAGCATCGATGTAGCTGTAGGAGCCGACCTTGTTGTTGAACTCATCACCGGTCTCCTGGCGGGTCATGCGGGTGCCGAACTCGTCGACGTTGTCGAAGCCGAAGCTGTAGGGCTGGGGCGGCTATTGTAAAGAAAAAGAGGAAAATGACGGCTCATCATGGCTGTATTTCTGATGCATAGTTTGATATTTGTTCACTGTATATTTTCACTGTGACATGCGAAGACTGTATGCCAAAGAGCTGCGAGATTAATTGAAAGTTATATTTCATGAGATGTGAATACTTCATTCCAAGACTTCACTTCCCGGAAGGAAATATAGCAAGCCTCACTTTACGCAAGCACATCTGTCTCATAATTTTAACAAGATTGCTTAATAATATATTTTTCACTTTCAGTTTTTTCCTAAACTTTTGTACCCTTGGCAATGATTTACTCACATTCCATCTCACAGCTTGAAAGACTTAGTGTAAATTCTATAAATAAGAGGCTTGAAGTTTAGTGAGTATTTTCGCCTTTAACTTCACAATGTTCAATTCCGCGTCTGGACTCAATATTGTTGTTGGCTACGAGTATTTTAACTGGTACTCAGTGATTGCGATGAATTATTTTTGAAATATTACTGTAAGTGAAGTTAGCAGTTACTTTATTTGGCAAGCTTGTTAAGTATAATTTACATAAATCAAGTTGTCTCGTTTACACAACTAAAACATTGTGGAGTCATTTCTACACAAGGTAAAGTGTAAACGATATCTTGTAATTTCTGTACAAAATTTAGTCTCTAGAATAATTTGTCGTTTCTGTAGAATATATAGTTATTTCTATAAAGTATCTTCTCGTTTCTATACTCACATGCTCGACAACAACACCGCAGGCCACAAAGGCAAAAATAGAGCAGACAAGAACCTGGAAAAAAACCAGGGCAATGTTAATTATTTCACGATAACGGAACTACAAATTTGTCTCTATCTTTGCGCTATAAAGTCAACCCAGTAAGAAAGGTTATCGCACCTTCGAGAACATGATGAATGATTTTTCTTTGCTTTGAAATCGCAATGATGGTTCGTTGGGAGTTTGTTGCGGTTTAAATACCCCACATATCACATTCCAAGCAGTCTAATGGTAATTCCTTCACTCCTTTAAGCCAATTACCTCTATTGAAAATAAGACACTCCTTCTATGTTGATTTCAGTAAATTCCCGAGCACGCGAAAGGTGTGCGTGGAAAGGCTTGCCGTGAATAAGTGCAATGACGTTGCCAACGACATTGCAAAGATCAGCTAGATTGAATGTAAAGATAAGGAACGTAAAAGATGTGTGATTTATGATGAAGATTTCCCGACTCTTGCTTTTTTGACAGTCATGCGTGAGTATTCTACCGAGATTATGGCTAAACTGGAATTATAATTTGTCTGCGAGAGCATACAAGCCGGGAAAAAGTTCGAGGGTCTCTTTTGTACTAGGAAGCACTAGCAAGGAACTACAATATTTATTATGCTCAATTAGACGGAAAATGCACACTTGCATAAGAGCAACATTTCTACTGGTTATGGATACGTTTGCACAAAACAACTACTTCATAATTTCTCAAGACTTCGACACGTTTGTTTCGGTGAGTTTGGAGTATTTGTTTAAGAATATACTTCGCCGTGTTAGGATCTCGAATGAAATTATCTTGCTTCTGCATACCCTCACGATCATATCCCTTTTCCTCCACTAGAGATGCGTTTTATATGCTAGTGTTGTCTCCTGCTTCAAAAGGTCTCTAAACGATTCAGGATGAACCCTATGCATGATGTCTGATGTAAAGCAAAAATAACAAATGGGGCACTGGTATGTTTTATGATGTGGTCTTAATTTTTGCGAAATGCAAATCAAGACGAATATATTCTATACTTGTTATCAGCAATGTATACATAAACTTTGTAATAACCAAAATCAGTAAGACATTCGATGAACTACTAAATAGGCTAATTTACTAACAGTTAAATGTTTGCGGAACGCCGAAATAATTTCAGTCCACATAAGAGGAGGCAGGAGACCATGCACGAAACGGCTCGAGTTTCGCTCGCACGTGGAAAAAGACTTCATGCAAAGTGGCTGCGGGTACTTAGCCAAGCTGACTAATGAGTGGTTATTGTATCTTGAATTTTTGTGCATCTTTTATTCTGCACAATTAGCAATGCAGGGACAGAAATGACATATTTTATCTCACGGAATATAACCATCATTTCATCTACATAGCTTTCATGTCCCAAGAGAACGCAATATCGCCAGAGGCAATTGTTTCCGAATACACTTATAAAAAATATACGTTCCTTTTGTCTTTTATGCATTGTTACTCGAAGAAGCCTTTGGAAATGCAATAAAGAGGTCGAGGGAGTCTTAGGCAAGACTCTAATAGCAGCTTAGCCAGTGTTCACGAAGAACTGGAAAAAGCGGTGCTTAAAAGAGCGACTCTCGTACCTCATTAAAAGAAATTCGAGATATAGTTACATTCACTTGCTTTAGGTTGGAAATTTCAAAGTTCCTAGCAATCTTGTTCACGGGCAAAATTAAATATTGTCCGGGTCATTCAACCCCATACAACCAAATGTTAAATTGGACTTACACGAATTTCGTCTAAAAGTTTTTATGTGTTATTGCGATGCAAAAATAGCTTTCCAAAATCTTTTCGATATATTTTGGGGGGCTTCTGATGACACCTTGGAATTTTTCGACAACGGGCAATTTTTTTAAAAAGGTTTCAAGCGAGATTGTTAGTTAAACACCGTTTTAGTAAGGAAATATATTATTCTAAATATTCAACAGCTTTTGTCACGCAAAACCAATTGTTTTAAGGGCGCTGATGCATAAAAGATATAAACAAAGCTGATATATTACTTATATTTTCAAAACATGCTACCATAATAATCTTTAATACTAATGTGTGTTGGCAGTAAGGGAAGCAAAATATATTCATAAGATATTTTGATAGGCATTTCACCATCCGTATACATATACGCTCGACGCCAATTGACGGAGGAAAAAAACACATATCACAACTACAGTAAAATAAGTTGCTGCCTTCAAACAGATATAACTGCCTCTGAAGAAGACGCAAATCGTTTTGAAATGTTTGGCACCTACTTTTGTCGGAAATGGTTGGAGTTAATTTTTTCCTTAACAACACAAGTATTCCAACGCTTTCGGAGTTTTAATTGACTAATATTTAATATGGCCGATTATATTACTACTGCACAGGCAGCCCAGGCAACACTCTTGTATCGTCGACAAAAACAACTTCCTCCCAGTGGTCGATATATTTTTTCTTTTTTATCACCATGCGTAAAGCACGAAAAGGTATCGATTACAATTGAAGCTTCGAGTATCAATATGGGCGGTGGCTTTACTACTGCGCATTTACTGGGTCATTCATTTAACTAAATCATCCTTAACTTACAATTGACATAAAGACATAAAACATAAATTAAGCTGTATTTGAAAATATTGAAATATGTATTTTTTTAAGTTAAATGCACTCTGCGGACATTTTGGAAGATTTTTTCTCAAAAAGCCATCAACAAGTAGTTGTGCTGTGTATATGTTAGAATGCTATAAAGCTATTTAGCCGCAATAGCCGTCAGATGTCTCAGTTGTATATGACAATTTTAGCCAGGGCTGTACAACCGCTAGCCTATAGGTATTTAACGCGCATCACGCAGTAGTGATACACGACAAGATGCCGCTTCCATGCTTGTTCAGATAAAAACGAGCAGGGGTTGGGGATTGAACCCAGGATCCCTGGGTTCCACAGCGCAAGCTTTTGCTCCACGTGCTCTGAGCTGCGGTGCTTTAACAGATTCGGAAACCGACTACCCCCCCCTCTCTCCCCAAAAAAGCGATACTTGTGTTCCATGGCTTCTAGAATATCTCCAAATATAGTTATTTATAACTCAAGAAATGCAGTGCGCGGTTATCGGCTAATACCGCGTTCTCATTGTCCACCAAGCGATGAAAATACGCTCAGGACACGTCACTAGTTGCACTTTTTAAGTTGATGGGGCTATGTCAACTACGAATCACTGGAAGTATTGCGCTCTCCGATTAGTTTCATATAGAAAAATTACTGGCAGAGCATAACTGCATTAATACATCGCAAACTACCACTAAAGTGAAAATCAGTTCCTATTCGTGTACATTGAGCTAATATTTGAGAACAGTAGCAAACTCAAATAATAGTAAATAGTTTATGAGGTTACAAATATCCTTATAATTCTGACTGAAGCATAAAACCTGCTGCTATGCTGTATTGCGTGAGTGAAATTGTTTGCGTAACGGAGAGTGTTGCCCGTTGTGAGAGTGAACCCGAAACGCAATCTCATTCATCAGGACCTAATTTACCATGAGTCAATAATTTATTTATTTTTTAGAAGTGCTTGGCAAGACCGTAGGCCAGAGGAGCGTGGTGGGCGTAGGCGAAGAGAGCAGTGTGCACCAGTGGAGCGGCTTGCACTGCGCGCACGGCAACTGGGGCAGCGTGCACAGCGTGAACCGCGGCCACTGGGGCAGCCTTGACAACGACCGGGTGTGGACCCTCGACGGCGCTAGAGAAGAAGGGAGCGTCGGCTGGGACCGAGGTCTTGGTGCCCGGCTCGTTGGTCTCGACTGTCGGGTGGAAGCCGGTAGCGTCGGCCACGTACTTCACCACACGGGTGACACCGAGGGCATCGACGTAGCTGTAGGAGCCGACCTTGTTGTTGAACTCATCTCCGGTCTCCTGACGGGTCATGCAGGTGCCGAACTCGTCGACGTTGTCGAAGCCGAAGCTGTATGGCTGGGGTGGAGCCTGCAAACGTACGTGGTACACGGAAAGAAAAGAATTGGAAAGAGTTTCAGTTGTTGCAGTATTGTCTGATGCATCATATTCATAGTGATACAAAGGAATGATGAGCACTGCAGAGTGAATATATTTATTTGAGGTGTTATCATCAGCTCACTGTTCATCTCCTTTCAGAAAAATGCTCGAGTGGCTGAGAGGTTGAAAGTTGGTGTGACGCCGCATTGCGTTCGAGAAACTACAATAATTTTGAAATAATCTCAAATAGGAGTCTTAGCGTCGTCAACTTTACAACTTGGAATCATATGTTTTTTTTTTCTAAATATTAGTCATGCTGTTAACAAAAAAGGCGAAACAATCACAGCCTGAGCTACTAGATTATCTTCTGCTTTGTGGTGAACATGTCGTATGTTTGGTTCGTAATCAGTTCTGATTCGAAGAATGCTTTCGTCGCATAAATTTGAACAGAGTGGTGCAGATGCTTTGCTATTAAAATATTGCAATATGTTTTTCCGCAGACTCACGTGTTCAACAACAACACCACAGGCCACGTAGGCGAAAAGGCAGCACAGAAGAATCTGCAACGAAGAGATGGACCGTTATTCCACAGAAAGAGAAAGCAAAGCTCCAGAACATGGATCTGAATGCTAAGCAGTTCTCAGAGTGAGGGACATCCGCGTACCTTAGAGAACATTTTGGGTACTTTTCCTCTCTGTTCGGAGTGAGATCGATGCGGCATATGAAGCTGACGTTTGCTTATATACCAAGCGCAGTTCATTCTAGAGAGGGTTTACTATGTTATAGCTTATCTTATAAACCAATGGGCGGTCTGGGAAAATAGCTATTTTTATAAAATAACTGAGCAGAGGAACGTGATAGGGCTCAAAAAGGAATGTAGTAAGAGATACTATCTTAGTTTTTATAATCCAGAAGTGGCTCAAGATAGAATATACTTTAACCCTCAGGCAAGGAGGAGCAGCTATTTTGTTTGCTTCATATGCAGCACTGCTCGCATGTTTGCCCTTTTTATGCGAAAATCGCTTGTAATAGAAACGTATAAAATTTACATTAAAAATATTATTGAGTGTATTTAATTTAGTATACACACGGCACCATAACATGTAGAATGCCATGGCGCTTGAAAGGAAATCTACATTCAAAGGTTTTCTCGTTAAATAAAGTTGCCTCCAAATGGTGGAAAACACGTCACTTTAATCGTTCTGCAAACACTACTCAATCTTGCTCGTGCTTGCTTTCCTCGCCATCTTTTAAAGTGTTGTACACAATCACAATTGAGATATGATACGGGACGGGCTAATATTGAGAGAAATTGTAATATATATTTATATCAAAGCTATCAAGGAAACGCACGGTCTATCTCGAACAGGTGAGACAACGATGGGGAAGTGGCGCGCACGAACACCTCCCTCTAGGACCTACGTGCAAGCCAGGTCTTCATTAACCCTCTGTGTATTTTATCATATTTTGCTTCCCTGTCCGTCTTACTGCCAACATCATCATTTAACAATATAGAGACTGAAAGAAAGGCCATTGTTTCACTAAAAATATAGAGGTCATTTTGATCATGTATTTAAACACGCAGTGATTGTTATAGAGAGTGCTTCTAGTAACGTTGAACAAATCGTTCCTTGGAAAAATTTGCACTGCACAGAACTAACGCTAATGTCATATTGGTTTCTGTGAAAGGACCTACTATTTGGGAATATGATAAAGTTGAGCATTATTCGATTATTAATTATGACGAAGGGAAGATGTTTTAATGAGTAATGTATGGTTTCAATTGGAAAGTTTCTTGCGATTATTATAATTCAGTGAATAATCCCACTTTAGCTGGAATTTCGTAACCAACCCATTTAACCAAAAAATAAAAAAGTCTTCATTCAGAATATTTAAATATCTTTATTACAGAAGGAAATATATTAAAAGGATGACTCCAGAGTCCGTACAAATCACAAGTTCTCCAAAAGTGGTCAATTAATCTTGATAACGAATTTTGTAGTTTACAATATTTAAGAGAAACTTCTAAGCAAATGAAAAAATAAGTAATAGTCATCACCGAAAAATCTTCAAAATTACTCGAGGTATGAAAACGCAAAGATATAAAATTATCTATGATATTCACTCGAAACTATTATAATTATTTTTTATAAGCCTATCTACTTACGGTATTACCAATTCAATTCGCGATTGCTAGTGTATTTTTTAACTATTTAACGGAGCTTCAAAATTTCCTTTACTTGAAATCAGCCCACGAATTAAGTTGTGGACTCACCGGTCCCATATTCGATTTGCTATGTTTTGCTTGACGGTGAAGACTTCCATCTCCATATAAGATTAAACGACCGATCGGAAGTTGAGCGCCCCATGCTTATTTGGTAAAGTGAATTCCAATGTGACAAGGCAGCCTGTGCATTAAGCTACCGTAGCAGAATCTAGAAACTTGAATCTCTCGTCGCGAACAAATGTTCGCAAAGGTTTTAGCGCAAAAATCATTTCTTGTTCCCATTCTCGGGGTGTTTTGACTATGTTGAACTACCACCAGCTGCACTATGTTCGACTACCACCAGAATAAACAATTATTACTGCAGTTATCGTGCCACGCACAATCAACATAAAAATGACATGCCACGAGTGATGTCGTCGATGAGCCTTCGCAATTGTTTCAAACGATATTTCTATTACATTAGATGAAGGTAATTCCGCATGAATGTATATTTAATTGTTATTAAAGGAAACATATTGGTCATCGCAGTTTCTAAAATTAGCATTTCATTTATTTGTAGAAGTTTCGTTTAAATGCCATACGTCATTGTATTTATTGGCCTGTACATGCTTCACATATTGTTTTTTAAACATCTGGTGAGTATATTAAAATTTACATAACTTGTTTTTTTTTAGGTATTGCACGCAACAGAGAGCCTGATCAAGTACCGACTACTCTTAAAAAATGTGTGTTACACAAACTGGAGCTATTCTCGAAATAAATATTTCTATGCATATAGCTACATTTGAATTGTTTTAGATCAGAACTTCGAAAATTCTAGGTAATCTTGTTCACGGGCAAGATTAAATTGTTTCTAGGTCATTCAGAGCCACACCATTTAGTCCTAAATTCCACCTCCGCGAAATCGGTCTAAAACTTTATGTTGTTGGTGATTAAAAATGCATTTTGCAAAAAAACAAAAGTTTCTATAACTTTTTTATAATTTTGTATAACGAACCTTTGACTTTGTGGAAAACAGGTAATTTTGTCTTGTAACGTTTAAGCGAGGCTGTTAAATAAACAACATTGTTGTAGGTCAACATATATTTTCTTAATTATTCAAAAGGCTTTGCCAGGCATTTCCGAGTGTTTCTAAAGTGCGGATGCGTTAAGAATGTCATAAAAATAATATCCACCACCAATTTTGAAAAATACGCTACCATAATAAAATTTAAAACTAATGTGTGCACATAGGTCACCATGAACGTTGGGTCCCCATGGACACTGGGTCCCTTTACGCAGTCATTCCTCTTCAGGATAGCATCGAAACAGTAATAGGTGCCTGTAACAAAAGCCCACTAAACAATGGTGCGAACGATAACGTTCTTGCAACACTAATTCTGTTAGTTTTAGAACACAATAACTTCGAATTTGGTGGAAAGCACTATCTGCAGGTACGGGGCACGGCACTTGGCACAAAGATGGCCCCAAACTATGCCAATCTTTTTATGGCGGATCTATAGTTCCGTTTCCTCCAACCGTGAATTAAAACCCCTATTTTATAAAAAGTAGATTGACGATATCTTTTTAAGTTCTATCATTTACTGGTAATTTCAACGCCTTTCATACTAATATGCGATTCTCGCCCTGTTACTCTGCGACAAGCATAGATTTTTGGACGTGACCGTAGAATTTCACGAAAGGCCACCTCCCAACGAAACTCTACCGAAAACCCACGGACCGCCGACAGTACCCTCACTTTAACAATTCTCACCTAAGCAAGCAAAACAAGCATTTCCTACCCACACAAGCACATAGATTAAAAATGAAAGCCGTTTACAACTCCCTGTAACGCTGAATTAGAGCGCAGCTCTTGAGGAGTAGGAGGGAAAGGTACCTGAGAGGAGGGCATACCCCTCCTCCATCGTTCTCACCCTCATCCTGTCTGCTACTCCTCCTCCGAGCGGCGTCGGTGTCGCCGTCGCCTTCGGCGTAACCGTGAGTCACGTGCCCTCTTCGTAACCTCACGGGGGTCACGCAACGTCACCGGGGTCACGTGACAACACGGGGGTCACGTGACTTCATGGGGGTCACGTGACGCGCTTGAGGTTAGTTGACCCCTCAGGACCCCCTGAGGGGTCCTGAGGACCCCTGAAGGGGGTCACGTGACCCCTTTGAGGCCACATGACCCCTCAGGGCCCCCTCAGAGGGGTCACGTGACTCCCTGAGAAGGGTCAGGAGGACGTTTCGACACGGCGCCGAAACGTCACCATGCCGAAGCGTCACCGCGGTTGCGCCGACGGCGACTCCGACTGCGACGGCGACGCCGCTCAAGTCAGAAACGGGCGCCTAAGAACTGTGCTCGAAAATAGACGCTGTTTACAACTCCCCGTAACGTCGAATTAGAGCGCAGCTCTTAAGGAGGAGTAGGGAAGGGTACTGAGGGGAGAGTATACCACCCATCCCTCCTCCTCACCTCTCATCCTGCCTGCGACTGCTCCTTCCAAAAGGTGTCAGCGTCGCCGTCGCCGTCGGCGTAACCGTGAGATCACGTGACCCTCGTGACCTCACGGAGGTCACGTGACGTCACCGAGGTCACGTGAACCCACGGGGGTCACGCGACCTCATGGGGTCACGTGACCTCACAGAAATCACGTGACCTCAGGGGGTCACGTGACCTCACAGGGTCACGTAACCTCACGGTTACGGTCACGCAACCTCACGGGGTCACGTAACCTCAGGGTCACGGTCACGTGACCTCACGGAGTCACGTGACCTCGCGGGGGTCACGTGACCTCGCAGCTACGCCGATGCCGACGCCGACGGCGATGGCCACGCCGCTCAAGCTGTAAACGGGCGCATTAGGGCGGCGCTCTAAAAACAGTTTTTTCCAATTTGACTGAGGTTTTATCGCCACGCAGAAGAATAAAAATAGAACTCTCCGAGCAAAAATATTCTCTTACTGTGGTTGACAATGCCATTGAAAGAGCCCGCGCACTGGATAGACATCGCCTTACTAACCAGCCTCAACCCATCGCACGTAAGAACCAAAGAGCTAATCTGGTAGTCACTTATTCGGCCATACTTCCAAATTTAAATGACATTCTCAGGAAAAACTGTAGGACCTTGCAGCAGAGCAAAAGACAGCACGTTATTTCTGGAACCACCACAAGTAGTCTACCGGCGAGGCAGAAACCTCAAAAACATCTTGGTGCACTCCAAATGTTCAGCGTCTCCCGCTTTTGGTTGCCAGCCTAGCGGAAAGTCCAGTTGCCATGTTTGCGACCCCATAGTACACACCAACGAGATTAAAAACGCCAAATCAGACTACTCCTTTAAAATAATGCAACCTCAACTTCACCCGGCAGATGTTACCTACGTGTTGCAATGCAACCTTTGCGACATGGACTACGTAGGCCATTCCGGGACCCCTTTCAGGCTGCGATTCAGCAATCACAAATCACATGCCAACTCTCTTCCGCCCCTTCCATTCTCCAGACACACTCAACTCCCGAATCACACTTTCCACGCGATAAGAGCCAAGATTTTTCAATCTGGATGCAGCTCCGATTGCGAAAGAGAGCTGAGAGAGGCATATTTTATTCATACTTTTAAATCGTTTACCCATGAGAGTTTGGGCTAATTCAATTGCAAGCAGCCAGCAAGCAGCCGGGAGGATCGAATTTCGGCCTTGATTGTTTGGTGTAGAATGACCGTTGTAACTTAAATAATACTACCGCGAGCCCTATAACATGGAATTTCAGAACACAACCCCAGTAAACGGGCATATTCAACAACCCCTCAGGTAACATAGGTCAGAGGGCAGCCCAAAGTGAACTAAAATGGTTAGTTTCATCGCGTGCGTGCTGATTTTCGCGTCTGGTGGGATATGGCCACGGTTCTCATATAATCACAGTATGTTCTCTTAGTATTCGGGGCTGCCGGACAAAGAAAAATATTGCTTATCTCACGGTACAAAAATGCAAGCGGTGTTTTTCTTTCGAATAAGAGGGTTTACGGCAACTCAAAAGTTAGGTTGTGCGCAATAGCCCCCATCAGCGATACATTAAGTTGTCTTACCTGCGTGCGAAACTCTCAAGTGTTAGCTTCATTCTTAATTAGAATATTAACGAGAACAAAAAAAATATGCGAGTCAATTTTCAAGAGTGCGATTATTTACACAACCTTTAGAACATATAAAAATGACGGACCTCGATGATTTTAAGTTTACTATTCGAGGCTTTATCTCGCCCGTTTTCATTCACTGGCGTTGCACCAGAGCTCTGACAAGATTGGTTAGTTTCGCCAACTTCAACATTTCCCCACAATGGCGCGGTACACAAAAGTATTCTGCGTATAGTATTTTGAACTCAAGTCGGTTTTCGATATGAATAACGGCTGTGCAGCGAATCAGCCTAAATTCATCGAGTCGTGGTGCCAGCATAAGAACTGAAATGTCGCCATTTTGCCATGCTGGCGTTGCAAAGGCAGTGGTAACACAGAATGTGATCTGTTAGTCTGGAAAAAAATTGTACCATCTTCCCGAGGGGAACCATGGGGTGATGCGGAACCATCGTGTTGGTTCCGAGGAAAGAGTCAGTTGCGTGCTGACGTCGAGAGATGGCGCCACCGACTGCCCTAGCCCTGCCCCCTACGCGAGCCTTCGTCGCGGCTCGCGGCAGAGAAACTTGAACGCTCGCCGCTCGCCGTTTATTTTTTCACACTTGAAGGAGAGGAGACTAGGGAGGAGAGTTGCGCGTGCGCGCGCGGTGTGAGTAGAAGCGAACGCACGCGCAGTGCACGCAGCTGGTAGAGAGAGAGCGGAGAGAGTAACGCGCAGCTGTTGGAGAGGGAAGGAGGAGAGTTGCGCGTGCGTAGTGTGGTGCGGACTACGACGCCGCGGGACATGAACCCGAGCAAGAGATGTGCTCTGCATCTAAAACTCTGTACACATCTCTGTAGCCTGGATGGCATAAAGCGGCCTCTGTGTCGGGCAAGGCAATCGCGTGGGTCTCCGTTGGCGCCTTACTTCTGGGGTGCTACCTTCTGAGGCGCAGTACAAATACAGCTTTATCAGTTCCTGTTGCACTGTAAAGCGCAGTAGACGGAGCGCGCGTAAAATAACAATCTGAATCCGGCAACGCGGAGCAGAGCCCTGGCACCAGCTCGCGGGCAAAGACAACCAGGAACTCGGAACTCCCTAACGCGTTGCGGCAAATGAGAATGTCCCTCTCTTGCGCTCTTATTCTGGGAAGAACAGAGTGCGCTCTTTTCAAGGAGCAGGCGGCGCGGTATGTCTGAACACGTGGCGTTTACCCACCGCAGGGAGTAACACGGAGGAACTCGAGAGGAAGTTCGGCTGGCACTGGTGCCTAATCAGTGAGGAGACAAGCACTGCGTTAGTATTCGGCTGGCAGTTGGTCTGTCCGCTTCAATTGCTGGTACCCTAACCGGTTAGGGTTATGCTTACAAGCCAGGTGACATATTCCGTGTTCACAATTGGCAGCACTCAAATTGATAATCCAAATTGCAAAAAATATAGCGTGACATTGCGATACTGTACTTTAAATAATACTGAGTTCCTTTCCACCAAACAGTTTTGAAATACGTTTCATTTCGCGAGCTCTCTGCAGCACAGTCTGTTTGAGAGCCTATAGGCTATAAATATAAAGGCCCCTTAGAAAGGGAGTGGTGTATATGACTAATATGACTAATTTCATTTAAAAATTGCATGACATGCTTTGCTTATTATCTTACATCAGCTATATATTTAGGAGAATCATGTGGGTGTAAGAGATAGCGGGACAAGAAGATGGAAAAGAGTATAATGATTTTTTGTAAGCAAGACCAGGAGGCAGGGCTTGGTTTGCTTAAGATGATCGCTAGAGCCACTGCCTCGTGATCGTCTTCATCTTTCTCACAATATTAAAGGGACACTGACAGGGTATTTATTCTCGCAAAGGTTTTTATTTGCACATGACACATGAAAGTCTAGCTAAATGAGTTAATTTGTCTTTCGAAAACCGCCGATCAAGAACTGGCCAGTTTCAGTCGCGCTCACTCTCTACTTCGTTGTCAATGCAGTTTAAACACAACCACCAAATATAATCAAGGTCGTGGGTCATCGAAGGCATATACTGTATATTAAAAGTAGAAAAAAAACATACGAGACCCATTTTTTGTGGCTTCTATAAAGCTGCAAATACGTCTATTGAATAAAAGTAGCAGAGTGCGGGAAGCATATGCAACGCGTAATTCTCAACCTGGCGTCGTATCACGGGAGCTCCTCGAGAGTCGCGGGCTGGACGGCTGGACGACAGGCGTGGGACCTCTACTTCAGAACTGTCGTTCGCGGTACCCGCGAATCTGTGTAACCTCAAAAGAAGAAAAATTACCGATTGCCGCTTCTCGTGGCTGAAGACAGCGCTTGTCTTACGAAGACGAATCGGTAGAGCTAAGAAAACCACGCAAACCTTAAGCACAAAGTGCGCATTTGGCTTTGAATATGCCGACATACGATTTCTTTGCTAGGTGCGAATGCGGCCAAAACTTGGTGCTGCCCGATTTCCAGCCTGGGGAGTGCGTTTGCAGAACGAGTCGGCCGCAAACTTTCTGATCTACAGTCGACTGGCGCCATTACTGCGAGGAGGAGTTCCGCCTTCGTGTGACAGTCCATTACAATGTTAAGATCGTCGTCAACTACGCACAAACAAAAGAACAAAAGAACAAAAAAAGAAAGCCGTTTTACAACTACCTGTAACGCCGAATTAGAGTGCAGCTCTTGAGGAGGAGGAGAGAAGGGTGCTGAAGGGAGGGTCATGTGACCTCGGGGGGTCACGTGACCTCGGGGACTCATGTGACCTTGACGATGACGATCCAATGACGTCATCGGTGACGTCACTGATGACGTCATCAGTGATGATGACGATGACGATGCGGATGCCAATGACGTCATCAGTGACGTCACTGATGAGGTCATCAGTGATGATGACGATGACGATGCGGCATGCCGAGGACGTCATCAGTGATGTCACTGATGACTTCATCAGTAATGAGGGTGATGACGATGCGGATGCCGATGACGTCACCAGGTTGCATGCAATCTGGCTTGCATGCAACAGGTTGCATACACCTTGTTGCATGCCAGTTGCTTGCAACATGATGCATGTAACCCAGGTTGCATGCCAGTTGCGTGCAACAAGTTACATGCAACAGGTTGCATGCAACTCCCGAAGGAACCCGATGTCCTCCCGAGGTCCTCCCAAAGGAACCCGAGGTCCTCGAGTCCTCCCGAAGAAACCGGTCCTCCCGAGATCGTCCCGAAGGAACCCGAGGTCCTTCGGGACGACCTCGAGTTCCTTCGGGAGGACCTCGGGTCCCCTCCGAAAAATTTACCCATGATGCAGCGCGCGGTTGCGCCGATGGCGACGCCGCTCAAGCCGGAAACGGGCGCCTAAGAGCTGCGCTGTAAAAAACGTCGGATGTAGGGTGTAGCCACCGGCCTTCCAGAAGCTTTCTCCTCCCTATATTTCTCCCTCTTCTCTATACTTCGTTTCAGCTTCCGTCCGAGCGCAGCCAAAGGCTGAGGGACGGTTCGTAACTTCGGGAGGAGCATTCCTACGCACCACAAAGTAGTCCAGAAAAGTATTTTTTTTTAAATAACTGTTTTGTGCGTAAACATTGCCCAATATTCCAGAATATGTACTGCTGAGAATGATTTGCAACTAAAGAAATTAAATGTTTGAAGTTTATGTTTTTAATAATATATGTATATTCATGTGGTTTGGTGAAAACACGTACATCCGCTGGCAACACGGCTGCAGCGCTCGGTTTTTCTTTGCGATTTCGTTCTCGTAATGGCCGAATCGTGTGCTCCGCTGCTTTCCTCATCGATTCGCTTCAAAACGTCCTTTCGCAAGGGCACGTTTGGGCGTCAGGCGCGAGAGGTCGTGACGAATGTCTAATTTCAAATTCGACGGGAGACTCCGGCCGCGTCGTACCGCGAATGCGTTGTAAACAAGAAAAGCGTCCGGGCCACTACAATTCACTGATACGCGGCGAAATCAAGGCACCCCTTTACCTGCCCATCACATTGAACGCCGAGAAGCTAGTGGAAAGGACTGCGCCTCGAGCCCTGGAATATCCAGACAATACAAGGAAACATCAACAGCCGGGTCATCGGGCACCTTGGAATGGTACTTACATCTCGAAACTATGCCGAAATGCCGGACAGGCGGAAAGCTCGGACACGTACGCCAGCAGCCAGTCTACGTACTGACAGCCCCTGTGACTAAATTTCAGAACGTGAAAGGGCACCCTTTAAACCTGTAGCAGACGATACCGTTGATACACCTGTAGCAGACGAAATACTCGAAGAGCTCGGGCGGCGCGGACGACCAGCGGCGCAGCCGGTGTGATACAAAAGTGGAGGCGAGATCGCGTGACCTATTGCCTGCGTGTGATTGGCTCCGGCCACACGTAGCTTTGACTGCGCTCGGACGGAAGCTGAAACGAAGTATAGTGGATTTGTCACGCCATTACTCAGTGCTCGTGTTTCACTTTGAGTTTCGAGCACTTGCGTTTTATGGCATTACTAAAATATATGTTACTTTGTAGCAAACTATTGAATGGGTAGCTTTCTGACACCATATTAAATCGTCTAATTATTTCGGGACGTATCAGTATTCCTTTAGCACCATCTGATCATATCCAACAATTGTGGTATGTAAAGATAACTACTGGGATCCCTTGAGACACGAAAAGCACTATGGTGCGCATTAGTACAATCGCCTAACCTGGATGCCCTAACTAATAAAGGTATGATACCTGGATTACGGTACCACGGTGAGTGTATTGTGTGGTGTAGCCTGCTTTACACTGTTTGAATGTATTGCCATTGGAAACTGAAACAAATTTTTCAATGACTGAGGTTTCATTTCACATAGGTCAATAATTTATTCATATCTTAGAAGTGCTGGGCAAGGCCGTAGGCGAGAGGAACATGGTGAGCCTCAGGGGAAGGCAGCGGCGGGGTGCACCGCTGGGATGGCATGACCGGCGCTCACAGCAACTGGAGCAGCCTGAACGGCGTGGACGGCCACTGGGGCAGCCTTGACGACGACCGGGTGTGGACCCTCGACGGCGGTGGAGAAGAATGGAGCGTCGGCTGGGGTCGAGGTCTTCAGTGCCTGGTTCGTTGGTCTCGACGATCGGGTGAAAGCCGGTGGCGTCAGCCACGTACTTCACGAGACGGGTGACACCGAAAGCATCGATGTAGCTGCAGGAGCCGACCTTGTTGTTGAACTCATCTCCGGTCTCCTGGCGGGTCATGCGGGTGCCGAACTCGTCGACGTTGTCGAAGCCAAAGCTGTAGGGCTGGGGTGGCTATTGTAAAAGAAAGAGAAGAACGACGGCTCATCATAGGCGCCTTTTTTGTATAGTTTGATAATTGTTCAGTGTATATGTTCACTGAGTCATGCGAAGACTGCGCGCTAAAGAGCTGCGAGATTAACTTAAAGTTATATTTCACGAGATGTCAATAGTTCACCCCAAAATTTTACTGCACTGAAGGGGATGAAACAAGCCTTATTTACGCTAGCACATCTGCCTCAAAATTTTTACAAGATCGCTTAATTAAATTCTTTTTCACTACCAGTTATTTTTAGAAACGTTCTTACCCTTGAAATAATTTACTCACACTCCATCCACAGCTTGAGAGAGTTAAGAAATAAAATAAATAACAGGTTTGAATTTCAGTGAGTATATTCGCCTTTAACCTTATAATGTACAGCTCGGCGTGTGGACTCAATATTGTTGTTGGCTTGGCGAGTTCTTGACTGGGGCTCAGTGATGGCGGTGAATTGTTTTTTTTTCTATTACTGTAAGTGAAGTCAACAGTTAATTTATTTGGCAGTTCGTTGATATAATTGCATAATAAAGTTTTCGCGTTTACGCAGCTAAAACATTATGGAGCCAATTCTACAAAAGGTCAAGTGTATGCGATATGTTGTAATTTAGATACACAATTTAGTCTCTAAAATAATTTGTCGTTTCTGTACAATATTTAGTTATTTCTATACAGTATCTACTCGTTTCTATACTCACATGCTCGACAACAACCCCGCAGGCCACAAAGGCAAAAAGACAGCAGACAAGAACCTGGAAAAAAATCAGGGCAATGTCAATTTGTTCACGATAACGGCCTGTCCACACTCTTGCGACCGACTTCGACCGAGAGAGACCAGATCTGTTAAAACTTCTTAAAATTTCATTTCTGGCGCCATCTATGCGGTGATCGTAGAACTGCATTTCACAAGAGCGACGGTTTTGCGGCATTTTCGAGGTCGAATGTGCGTAATACCTATGAGAAAGGCTCGTTTATAACGTTTCCAAAAGTTTTTCGAGACAAGAAAGAAAGGATAATGCGCGGGAGAAATAGAAAATATGCCGGATTGTCAAGTTTACACTGCAACCCGATAGATGGCGCCACTGTGTCCTCTGGTTTAAGAGGTTGTAAGGAACCAAGATTTAAGAGGTCGTAAGAGTGTGAACTGGCCTTAACAGGGTACAACCAATTTGGCTCAATCTGTGCACTATGCGTCGACTATGTAAGAAAGGTTATAGCACCTTGAGAACATGATGGGTGATTTTCCTTTGCTTTTGAAGTCGCAATGATGATTCGCTGGGAGTTTGTTGCGACTTAAATACACCCCACATCACATTCCAAGCAGTCTAATGCTAATTCTTTTACTCCTAAACCAATTACCTCTATTGAAAATAAGACACTCCTTCTATGTTGATTCCAGTAAATTCCCGAGCACGCGAAAGATGTGTGGTCATCGGACTGACTGGCGGCACGCGAAAGCATGCCGCCTGTCAGTGCAATGACATTGCCAACGACATTGCAAAGATTAGCTAGATTGTATGTAGAGATAAGGAAGTTAGCAAATGCGTGATTTATCGAAAAGATGTCCGGACTCTTGCTTTTTTGATTGACATGTGTGAGTATTATAGCGAGATTATGGTCAAACTGGAATTATAAAATTTCAAGGTCCTTTTTGTACTAGGAAGCACAAGCAAGGGACAACAATATATATTATGCTCAATTAAACGGAAGATGCACACTTGCACAACAGGAACATTTCTACTGGTTTGCGACATGTTTGCACAAAACATCTACTTCATAGTTTCTCAAGGCTTCGGCGCGTTAGTTTCAGCGAGTTTGAAGTATTTTTTAAGAGTTTGCCTTGGCTTGTTAGGAACTCGAATGAAATTATCTTGCTTCCACATACCCTCACGACCATATCCCTTTTCCTCCACCAGAGTTGCGTTTTATATGCAAGGGTTGTCTCCTGGTTCGAAATATCTCTAAACGATTCAGTCGTATAGATGAACCCTATGATGTCTGATATAAACCAAAGATAACAAAGAAGGCACTGATTTGTATTATAATGTAGTCTCAATAGTTGCAAAAAAACAAATCAAAACGATTAGACTCTATACTTGTTGTAAGCAATGTATACATAAACTATGTAATGACCAAAATAATAAAGACTCAGATCAGGTATTAACTAAGCTAATTTACTAACAGTTGAACGTTTGCGGAACGCCGAGATAATTTCAGTCCACAGAAAGGGAGGCAGTAGACCATTGCATGAAACAGCTCGTTGAGTTTCGCTCGCACGTGCAAAAAGACTTAATGCAAAGTGGCAGAGGGTACTTAGCCAAGCTTACTGGTGAGTGGTTATTTCATCTTAAATTTGTCCTGCATTTTTATTCTGCATAATTAGCAAAGCAAGCAATGAATGGCATTTTATCTCATGGGATATAACCATAATTTTATCTACATAGCTTTCATGTCCCAAGAGAACGCATTATCGCCACAGACAAATGAGCCGGAATATACGAATAAGATATATACGTTTCTTTGGCATTTTATGTATTGTTCCTTAAAGAAGCCTTTGCAAATGCCATCAAGAAAGCGAGGGGTCTTAGGCAGGACTCTAATACCAGCTTAGCCCAAGTTCATGAAGACCTCGAAAAAGCGGTGCTTAAAAGAACTACTTTGGTACCTTATTAAAACAAATTCGAGGTATAGTTACATTCACTTGTTTTAGGTTGAAAATGTCAAATTTCCTAGCAATCTTGTTCAAGGACAAGATTAAATATTGTCCAGGTCATTCAACCCCATACAACCAAGCGCTAAATTGAACTTACACGGATTGCGTCTAGAAGTTTTATCTGTCATAGCAATGCAAAAAAAGATTTTCTAAAATATTTTTGCTATAAATTTTGTTTTGTTTCTGTCGACACCGTGAAGTTTGCGATAACGGGCAATTGTTTTAGAAATGTTTCAAGCGAAACTGTGAAAAAAACACCGTTTTAGTAGGGAAATATATTATTTTGAATTATGCGGTAGGTTTTGTCACGCATTTCCGAGTGTTTTTAAGGGCACTGATACATAAAATAATATATCGAAAAGCTAATATATTTCTAATCTTTTCAAATCCCGCTACCATATTAATCTTTAATACTAATGCGTGTTGGCATAAGGAAAGCAAAATATAATTACAAGATATGTTGATAAAAATAACTGGTTACTCTTTTTTCTAAAATAAATGTACAACACTGAACATATAGCAAAACAAATCAGTTAACGAAACTGATATGCTGGTCGGCCTAAAAGTATAAACTCTACGGTTATGGATAGTAGTGATTACACACAACGAAAAAAGTTAATAATTTTTTTAACGAAAAATATTTTTCTTTGCATTTGAAATGTTAAATATTAAAACAATAATGTTCAGTTTTAAGGCGAAAATCAAAAGGTGCTCACTGTAAATACACGCTTGACGGCTGTGCATATAGCTCCTATCTAAGACTACACACGGGTGAAGTAAACATTTTTGTTTTTTCTGAACTCGAAGAAAAGTAAATATTTTTGAATTCGGTCCTTTGCCAGTATTGAAAATATAGCAAAATACTCACCTTTCAAAACTAAAAGTAAGAAGGGTTAATTTCAAAATTAGTTTTGTTAGGTCATATGTACCGTGTGACTAGAACATTTATTGAGCTAATTTAATATATAAAAATTCTGAAACAAACAAAAAAAAACATGAAAATTGTGGTCGCATTTTCTGTGCTTTACATATGGTTACTCTTTCTCCAATCTTGACCCGCACCAACACGCTCTCGGTCGATTAATAATTAAAAAAAAAAAACGTTTACTAAGAACTTGCCGAAAACAAAATTCAGCATTAAAATTCTGGAGTTTATCGTTCGCCAATTATGAAAAACAGTTTTATTTTAATAAAAGTCTATGAGGATAAGGTAAACGGGACTAGAGCGGCCCCATCACGCTTAGTGTTTTTTTTTTCATTTATTAAAGGTACGAAATTATAACAGAAGTTGCCCAAAACTTAACTCGAAACTCGTGGGCACGATAAGCTACTGCATTGTTCAAGATATTAGTAAAGGTTCCTAAAAACCCCATTCCCAAAAGGTGGACGCGCGCCGGCGTGAGATTGCTCATTAGAAGATGCAGACGGCAGTACCGCCGCCTGCTATCGTCGTATGCTTTGTATATCTGAGAATTGTCATTAACCAGTTGAGAACGGCAGGGATGAGCTTACATTGTGCCAGCTTGTTTTTGAAAAAAATTAATTTGAGGTTTTTATAACATTTAATGTATCTTCACCCTTAACAACATGGGAAATGCGGGACAAATACTATTGGGTAATATAGAAGAATATATTTACTTTCTGTTTTCTGCAAAATTCAAAGTGTCGTAAAAATACAGCAATAGCAAGAATATATTGGATAAGGTATACTGTTATGTTTTATGTTTAGACCGAATCCGTGGGGGTCGAATTTGGGCATGAATTCTTTGGTGGGAAGAAACTTATAATCTCAACAACACTGCCCGCGAGGACTATGACCTGGAGTTTGAAATACTTTTGCCAGTAAACGGACATATCCAATAACCCCTTTTCCATTTTTGGGATATGGCCACGGTCAACGACGCTGCCCTACAAAGTTCGCTTATCTCGCAGCACGAGAATGCAAGCGGTGCTTCTCTTCCAAATAAAAACGTGTAAGGCAACACAATAATTTTGTCGCGTGAAGTGACATGGCACTAATCAGCGATGCATTGACCCCTTAGTCGTTTTGGACGAGCCGAGCATGTCAACGTGGAGCCGTCCCCAAACAATTCAGGACGACACTAGCTGACCCACCCCCTTGGTTTACGCACTCAACCGTTTTGGACGAAGCAGGTTCGCTCGTGGCTTAGATTGAGGCTCTGCCAACAAAAAACAGCCCTGCATTTTCTTTTTCGTTTTGTTTGTGGCTAGAAACTTGATTCTGAAGGCAACAAATGTAATTTTGAAGACAACAATCAAGCACTTGAGGTCAGATATTTTCAAAACGAAAACATTTAAGGAGTTTGGTTGCGCTGTGTGCGTGGGAAATACTTAAATGTCAGCTTCACTGTTGATTAGAATGATCAACGAGAAAAGACGAAATGTGTCAACCAGCCTTTGAGTTCGTTTGTTCGCGACGCGTTTAGAAAAGTACGCCGAACGCCACACCTTGAAGATTCGGAATTTATTATTCGAAGTGTTATCTTACCTGCTTTGATTTACTAGCATTGGAACAAGAGCTCTCAAAGAGTACATTTAATGTCGCCAAGTACAACATTTCCCCACATGCGGAGCAATCTCGCCTCTCACAAATGCAATCTGCGAGTATATGTTAAAACTATGTACGAATATCAATATAAATGCCAGCTGTGTAGCAAATTTATTTAGAGTTCATCATGCCGTGTTACAAGCATAATACACGAAACAATTCCTGCCCCTTTCCCGTAGTTGCATGGCAAGGCAGCGGAAACACAGGATGTGTTGTGTTAATGTACAGAAACTCTGCACACATGTAGAGACTGGATGGCATGAGGCGGCCCCGTGTCGTGCAAGGTAAGCGCGTGAGAACTCCGTGGATTCCTTACGTGTGGGTGCCATCTACTGCGGCTGCAGTGTAAATGCGACTTTCTCAGAGCCTGTTCGATTGCGAAACGCAGTAGACGGAGCTTGAGGAAAACAGAATAAACTGAACGCGACAGCGCCGAGCACAGCCCTGCGCACCAGCACGCGGTATAGAGAACCAAACACACCGAGCTCTCTCAACTTGTTGCAGCAAAGAAGTATTTGTTTCGTTTCTTTATTGTCGCTCACTTTTACGCTGTTTACCTGGGAAATCTAAGACAAGGCTCGCCCAGATATAGGCAAGCTGCAATGCTGTTTGTTTTGGCGCTATGCCTAGCGATGCAAGCAAGAAACGTTGGGTATGCCAGGTAGTGGCAGCTGCATTGTTCAAACGTGAGACTTTACTCCCGTGGCGCCGCTCAGCAAGAAATACCTGGTAGGCCAGGAAGCCGTGATCGCCTAACATGCCAGTACGTCGGAAGCTACGGCCTTGACGGGCCAATCAGAACGTGGCTACATATCACCGGAGGACGCGCTTACTGCGAATTCTCGTTTGAATTTTGCACAGGACCAAATTAATAAAGGAACTCTAATATCAGTAAGATTTTATGATACAAAAGTTTCAGTGGCACCACCTGCTCGAAGCAAATGGTAATTCCTGGCTTTAACGACCTATGAGGGCGGGCGTTGTCTCGCTTGCAAAAACTGGCGGACGAAAAGTCGGTTTCCCCGTGCCTTTGAAATATCTTGAATACTTCGCACGCGGAGATCTGGGGAATCAGGTGCAATGTGGATGCAGAAGAGCTTTTTCCGATGCTAAGAACCCTGAACTGCTAATCATTGCAAGCAAGTGACATGGTGGCGCGGCACTAAAAATAGTTCACTGTAAGCGATGTTACCTGCTACTGTTTTTCTCGGCAATGTAAATTCAGCACGTGCTACATCTCAGTTTCTTGTTTACTTTAGAGGATACTAAATTTTGCTGATGTATGCAGAATCTTCAAGCACCTTACTGTTAACAAGCATCAAGTTGGCACCAGTGTCGAGGAATATCCAGTACGGTGTGCGTTCCGCGTCGACTGCACGGTTGTCAGATGTGCACTCGAACTTCGTTGTTCTTGGATTCACATTTAAGTGAAAAATAAACAGGCTTGCTGATACGTTCCCAAATTTTCTGGCCAAGTATATAAAAGCGATTTTCGGTTTCAAACGACTTGTGACCGTCATGTCCGGGACATGCTAACCGCCATCAGAAAAAAAAAAAAGAACTAAAGAATCTTTAACCCTACGGCTCAATGCAAGATATAATGCAGCGAAGTCAAGATATATTCACTAAAGCCAGACGATGAAGGCGCGGTAGAAGGAGAGACACCGTCAGGAACATCAAGTCAAAAATACGAAAGACCGACTAGCACTTCGGCGAAAATGCCGGCGAAGGCGTCGCTGTTCCGTAAGGCGATCTATAGCTGGCGCATACTCCGGTTTCGCCTAGAAGACACCGTTAAACTGCCACCGGTGCCAACAACACAAAATCTGATAAAACCGAAGAACACCGAACACGAAAAATATGGCGCACAAACACAAACACTGCGCATGTGTTTGTTTACAACCTTGCCCTCTACTTGTCGCTTGTTTTACCCTCTTTTGTTCCAAGTTTTATTTATTCTTGTCACAATGACTTCCTTCTGTTCAAGTCGGAGCTGGACTACACTATTCGATACTACACTGACAGTCGTCTAATCGATTGAATCTTGCGAAAGAGTACAAAAGCAACTTGCGTCCTTCGTTGAAACTGAGCTTACTCGCTTGAGAACAATTGGATTTTGTGGTTGCACGAAACACGAGGTAATTAAAAAGGCCACAAAAAGAAAACGAAAACTTTTGTGCGGTCTACGTTAAAAAGTGGCCGGACTTCGGCCCGCTTGCGGACTCGTTGTTTGTTGTTTGCAAGTACTGGCGCATAATGATACACGCATGAAAATATTATAAGGTGCTTATAAAGCGATACTAGTAGTATTTTTATAGATAAAAAAATGAAAGCCGTTTACAACTCCCTGTAACGCCGAATTGGAAGCGCAGCTCGAGGAGGAGGGGAAGGGGGGGGGGTCACGTGGCCTGGGCGTCACGTGACCTCGAACGGGGGGGGGGGGGGGGGGAAGGGGGGCGGAAAAATTTTCCGCTCAGATTTAGCGGAAAATTTCCGCTAGATTTAGGGGAAAATTTTACCACTGAAATCGCCAAAAAATTTTCCGCCAGATTTACCGGGAAAATCTCCGCCAGATTCCGGGAGCGCCCGCTAAACGGTTTCCGCAGATTTAGCGGGAAAATTCCCAGTTAGGGAAAATTTGCAGTTTAGGGGGGAATTTCCGCAGATTTAGCGGGGAAAATTTTCGCTGA
>JAZHYW010029848.1:0-11634 GCA_037355805.1 Ixodes ricinus | reverse complement strand
AAACCGAAGACAGCAGATGTTTCGGGTTCCTGGTTTTTGAAAATCCTGGCGATCGAACACACGAGTGTGAAAAGGCTCAATCGCTCTCCGTGATAAGGCAACGGGTTACTCGCGATGCCTCAACAGGGAAAACACTTGAAGATCTCGGCAAGTCAGAGTATGATCAAGATACTTTGGCCTCAAGTAATTGTCAGCACGGTGGCTTTTGTCCGACATTATTTTGATTTAACATGTCGCTTCAGCGGGCTCGGCCAAAGTTCGATTGTGACACACAAGATGGCCGAGAGACTGGAATGGAAGCTCCTTACCGCAGGAGCGTTGGACAATTGACATCAAAGGAAGGCACCGTTTATGAACACACGTTTCTTTGCCTCGCAGCAATCTCGAAGGTTGTTTGTCCTGCACTACTCTTGTATCATTTCTGTAACATAATCTATCAACTGTTTTTTTTTTTAGCTTATAGCCAGGTGCAGCCCCGGTCAAGCAGGAGTTGCTCAGTGAACTCCTAGTTTGAATTTCCTGAGACGAGCACCACTGACATCACCTACAGTGCTGAGAGTTCAGGCTTCATGGCAAATATCAATGGGAGTTCATGGCAAGTTGTCTTAACTATTTAGCAACGTTTGAAGTAACTCACTTGAGCTTTCATCACTGTTTTCACTGGAAGTTCGTTACCTTAAGTCCTATTCCATTAAAATTGGTGCAGCCTTCACGCTTCTGGGGTTTAGTGCAATTGCGCAGACATACGTCGATCATAGTCGAAACAGCGTGGATCACCGTTAGAGTTGAATGCCGAGTTTCGCTCGGCAGCTCTTTGGCCACTTCAGTTGCTGCAAGACGATTGTTGCCGTCCCAAGTACGGGCGTCGTCTGACCGGTTGGGCGGTCGCCAGGTTGACTCGATGTCGAGCGGCTGTCGTCGGAAGAACCTTGATTCTTGTGCTGCCACGTGTTTTTGGTGGCGGCGCTGTCGTCACCACCAATGCTTGCGCTACCCGTGTTCCCGTCAAGACGGTGAGTGGTATAGACCGTAGCACTGAAAGAGAGAAAAGAGGAAAGGGCTACCGGCGCTCGCTCCTCCTTGCTGGTTAGTTAGGGACGAGTGGAACACCCAGATGAGCGCCTTGGACGCATGTGTTGCTCCGAGTTCTCTTGTTTTCTTCGCGGTTTCCTCCATTTCATTTACTTCCAGATCGAATTAGGCCAGCGCATTTAATGACGACAATCCCTTGGTCATAGAGACACCATTGTTCGGCAATGAGCTGCACAAGTAATAACCGAAAGTGCAGCAATGTCATCAAACATCATTGCTTTCAAAATGAACAAGACCTCCGGCGGCAGTGGGTTTCGTCCGTAAACCGAAAATACATTTCCCCCAAAACCACCCTCCGGGTGTGCTCGTAACATTTTTTAAATGGAGCGCGCTCGAACCTAACCCTGTACCGTCGATGAACATATATGTTCATCGAGCGATACAAGTCATTACTCCATTAAACACATTTACCATATAGGTTGATATTCACGCAAGCGCTGCGAGCCTATACGCTCGCAAGGCGCGTGCCAAGTTTTCCCGTAGGTGTTGTTTCAGATTGTAACTTTACGTAACTAATTTATCTTAACGCTGATACTTTGCAGTGGTGACATTGACTCGATTTGATCATCTACAAAGCTTTGAAGGCTCATTTCAGCCGCCGGGTGTGCCTGAAAAAGTGCTCAGAGTTGAGTTCTATCTGCTTTTCCTGAATCGAGATTTCCTGCCAGATACGAAGGCCATGAATTTATGATGACCGAAGCCGCAACGCATGGGCTGGATTCTTCTTGTTATTTTTAAAATTGTTGCATAATGTAGCTGTGGCAAGAAAACTTTTGGTGTGTTGGCGAAACGTGCCTTTGGTCGTCGATTTTAACTCTTTAAAATCAACGATCGACTCGCTCCTGCATTGGGCCATTTCGACTTCGTTGTTTTCAGATCTCGACAGAGGACACGCTCAGTCGACACGTGAGTCCACGACGAGCACCCTGCTAAACGTTTTTAAGCCGAGAACGGGCCGCCCTTTGATCGTTCCCTTCACGATGCCAGCTTTTTACTTCGTCCCGCTTGTTCACATTATGAGTTAATTCTTGTGGACGACACAAGACGCCAAAAAAGAGATTTCGGTGTACTGCATCAAAAGCAAGAAAAAAAAAAAAATCTGAAGGGCGATTCAATTGTTGTACGCAGAGATATTTTGAGTGCTCACCTCCGATTTCTACCGGTGGTAGCGTCCATCCCACGCGGCTCATTCGCCGTAATGCAGGGCAGAAGAGCATTGCCCAATCGAGTTGAAAAACGTTATCCACCGGCACACACGAGAACAGAACGCGCCTAAGTCGGGTACTCAGCACTTTGGAAGCACCCAACTCGCACACCCAGCAGCGGCGGCGTCCCCGAAGGCACTTCGCGCGACATTCCTATCCACTCAGCATAGCCCGCGGAACCTGTTGCCCTTGCTAGGTGGCGCTGCAGTGTTCAAAGTCGCCGCTACCCACGGCAAAAACCGTGCCTATACTCGTGGAGGGCTCGCTGCGCAGGTGCTGCCATCTGGCGCTCTGGCTCGTGGTGTGGCGCCACCGCCATCGCCTGGGCTCCTGTTGATCCCGGTGGCGACAGTGGTGACAGGGAGATACAGGCTCCTTCTCGCGCTGCTGCGGAGCCCTGGCTTGTTGGGAGTGCTGTCGCTACTGCCGAAGCTTGTGCTCCCCGTGGTCCCTGTCGAAACGGCGACTGGAGAATTCCGGATGAGATTCGCTACACCGCAGCCGGTGTCGGAAAGTTCCTGAACGTCCAGTCGTGGCCGTTCTTTGAGATTTCGTTCCCTCCATGTTGAGGGAACTCTGCCAATAGTGAGGAAAAGATCGACCGGTGTTGTGTTACCTGTCACGCATAAAACTCAATCACGCAGAGGACCATGGCCGCGTTGATCACACTTCTGAAATGTGACCAGAACCTTGTTGTGGACATGTAGGCCGGTCAAAGAAAGAAGGTTTAATGTGCGTCTGGCACGTCTGCCCGACAAGAGAACTCATGGGTGTGCTACGCGGATGGTGGGACGGGCCTGTGCGTGTCCTACCTTTTGCAGAACGGCGCTAACAATAGATAATGCCTGAATCATTCTTGTTTTTATATAAGTGAGTGCATTCCCATGGCACAATATGTTGGTAGGCAGCTATGGTATTATTGCTTAACTCGACCCGAAGATACCAGACATTCTCAAGTCAGACAAAAAATGTTAAGCTCACTTTAACCTTGAAGAGCTCCCAAAAGTTTAAATTTTGCAGTCGAGCAATTTTGAGAGGCGATGCACACTACATTTGATTACACTTTTTTGGGTCTTAGTATATGCCGAGCGGAATTGCCCAAGGTACTAGCCACTGTTGGTCGCTTAGAAGGAGCCGTGTGTTTTGCGATGAGTCCATGCATCTTGGCATTCCATTCACGAGATTTGGGATCGAGGTGCTTCATTCTTGTCTGTGACCTTGGTTGTTTCCTTGGCCACGAGAGGTGTTTGCGAAGGTTTGCTGCAGGAGTTTATCTTCGAAATTGAGGGCAGTGTAAAGTCATTATCTTGCACTTTTTGTTTCTTTTTTTGTTGCTGAAAGTTGTTTGAAGTGAGCCTTTTTGCCCACCTAAGAGCTTAATGGTTGGGAGCCTTAGTCAAGAAGTGTGTTTTGTGGCACACGCGCCTCAAAGCATGATTGAGACTAATCGACGCATGCTGCATCGATTACCAGGATTGTCCGAGTTTCAGGAAATGATAAGCGAAGCCTGCTACTCTTTTTATTTCCATTCATTCTTTTGGCATTCTAGATCTTTTTGTAAGCTTGATTGACATAGCAGCAGGTCATAGTATCAGGTAGTTCTGTAATTATCATAGATTACATGGCATTTGTCATTAGTCTCTACCAGAAGTTGTCAAGGGTTTTTGGCCGACACATGTGGTACTGCTTTGATTTGGAGGAATTAAATGTTATTCATATATCTAGCAAAATTCATAAATCCCGTACTTTTCAAAAAATTTTTTTCGTGGACCTGATCAGGCAATAAGTTCCTTTTCAGTATCGTGCACATTTACCTAGATTGTAAAGTCAAAAGGCTTTTAATAATCAGCCACATGCGAAATAAGAACATTGGTTGACCGTTTTGTGGGGAAAAAAACGATATTGGAGTTCCCGTGCCAAAAGCAAACGCAAGCAGTGAGCACCACTTCCAGGGCATTTAAGCGGGGTTACTGAAAAACTGGACGTGTCTGCCAATATCATACTGTTCACATCTAACCAGAGGATAATTGGTTGTTGCGCAGCTATTAGGGTGGTTATAACGTTCTATGCAGCTTCACGATAGGTCACCCGCAGACACTGATGTAGACTGCTCGTTCCTGGGCATGTGCGCCCCCATTGATCTAACTCGACTTGTTTTATTTGCAACGAACGTGTTTTGAGATTCGGGATGATTGGAAACCCAGCAAAAGGTTGCAGCATGTCACCAGTGGACACACCATTGTTACTCTGCTCGCTCCAAAATATGATGCATGAGCAGGGGCCGAAACTGACAAGAGAAGTCGCCTGAGGAGAATCGATGATAGTAACTTCCAAGGCCTGAGCGCATCTCCCTGGGACTGTTGCCACTCCTCGACAAAATTATCCCATAACTTCCTCGTTTTTGTCATTCGTGCCTACGGTACAATTTGCATATATTCTTTGTTACTGGGTTTTGCAATTTGACGACGACTGCCATCGCGGTTGTCGTCCTTGGTAAGTCAGTGTGATGCGTTTATCATGACGTGATGCCTATGAGTCCAATTGACGGGCAAATTGAGCGCGATAAAATGGAAACAAGGAGACGGCAGAAAGTATTCCAGAAAGCGAATTTTTTTTTGTATCGCCAAAACATTTATTGGTGCCTGCGTTGAAACTGGGAGGGGTAACGCAAAGGAAAGAACTGCGTGTGAACGCTCCAGACTGCGCTCAGATCAGATGACGCACACATCTACAATATAAGTGCAGGATCAACTTTTTTTTTTTTTAAGTGCTTTTACAAGATGACATGAAAATGTGGTAGTGCTATCAAGGAGCGTTTTGCATGTTGCACCTTGCTTGAGTGATATAGCCACTGACAAGCCGCTTTGCTAGTTACTAAATTGAACTGCTTGACCAAGTTGCGTAAACAAGGTAATACACCGTCTTGGTACAAGGACAAATTGAAAAAGAAAACACAAGTAGCGTTTTTCCTGTCACTTCTTTGACTTGTCGTTGTCAACAGCACGATATGTGCTTTGCTCCTCTTCAGTACTCTTCATCTGCTTCTTACAGAGCAAATAAGCCAGACTACCTAATAAAATGGCCGTCAAATTAGTAAACATTTCTTTGTAAAACGTATTGCCTGATCGTCTCGTCATCACGATAAGTCGCACATTGAACCAGCTATTATTGGTTTGCCTCGTCCAACGCTAAGCGAAGGCGTGGACTTAAGGAACAGTCGAATCTTGTCGTCACCCAACTTTGAATGAGTTCAGAAATCAAGCGAAATGTGATGCAGTTCACGCCAATCTCTCTTTGCAGAGCCGATGTTTAGAACCGGATGGCATAATGTTTTCTCGACAGTGGAAGGGATTGAAGCGGGTGCTTAATGCTTGTGAGGCCTCACCATTAAAGGTACTAACTTGTCACCTACTCTAGAACACGATAATGCAAGAGATGGCAGATTTTATGAAGTCTGTGAGACCTGCGTCTGGGGACGTTTGGCTTGGGAGAGGTTATAGGGCCAGAAAAACAATGACTGAACACGTCGTCATACACCATTTCTGTATAATAGACGGAGGGTGCCCAAGCCTGTAGCTAGGTTCGGGTGTCGCTCGCAGCGGGTTATGTACTAAGACAATGGTTATAAGGACGAGCGCATGGAAGCTAATTGGAACCGGATTGGGAACAAGCGGTTCGTACTGCGGTGCACACTGCACACGTTGTTTATTTACTGCATTCTCGTGTTGCGAAGAGGATGTTGAGGATTCGCTCAGCACTGCTACTTTTACCTGTTTTACATCGTAGCCGTAAAGTGTCTGCGCTGCAAGAGAAAGATTGCGGGAGCATATTTGGGTAGCGCGGAGTCTCCGTGTATTCTCCCATAGGGCGGGCCCCCTCCTGGAACCCTGAGTACCACGTGACTCGCGCCGAGCTGCTCTGTCGGCCATGTTGTCGGCGAAACACGTGGATCAAAGGATTGCGCTACTGTGCTCCGTAGGAGCTATATAGTGCTCTAGCGGCAACAAATGTGAACGGCCCGATCTTTTTTCGGTGAGCGAATCCAGTCGGCGGCGAGTGCGTATTTCGCAAGTGTGAACTAGCCTTCAAATCGCATTCATTTTGCCTCCAGGATCACGAATTACGAGATTATTATTTTTTTTTAATTTGGTGCGTGAAGGTTGCAGAAAATAATCTTCAACGTTCCTCCGAAGCCCCCTTCTTCCCGGAGCGTGACGTCACATTAGGAGTTTTGGGAATCTCCGCTTTCGCGTGACGTGAGCGTCTTTCAAAGCTATGCACGCACACTCTTGCTATTAAAAAAAAAAAGTTGGCTAGAAATGTGGTGGTTGTGATTGGTCGACGCCGCACTTGACCTTGGCGCCGACCAATCACAGTCGCCTGATTTCTCGCCGACTTTTTTGCCGAGTGTCCAGGTTAGAGGTCCTAATGTCAGTGCGGAGAAATATATCTAGCAAGCTTGCAATCGCACGCGCTGCCCACACGAGCGACTCGCGCTTGGTGGCTGAAACATCTTAGCGGACGTAACGACTTGTAGGAGGTTTTTCGTATTTTCTCGCGTTTAGTTACATCTTCGGGAAAAACGAACGTGTTATTCAGACTCACGAGATAAAAATACTCTAAAATTCACCTCTAACTCGTTATCGAAAACATCTTCAGCTTTACTTTAAGGCTTCTCGCGCTTCTAAGCACTGCACGTCTGCTCCAGATTGGATTACTCAATGCTTGTACAATCGATGAAGTGATCTAGCGATAATGTCGCTCGATATATATTAAACGTGTCAATTACTCTCGCTAATAGACCTGCGCTCGGGAAAGTAGGGGTAGAAAGCATGCCTTCGTAATGGCCCGTGTTTATCTACGCACTAAACGCCTCAAATACTTCTCACAATAGTTCATTTACTGATATGAACGTGATTGTTTGGATACAACATTAAATATTTTTTTTTATCGTGGTCTTTTAACATAGTAAATTGAACGAACGAAATAGCTTAGTACTACGAAAGCAATACTGAATTGTTTGACCCGTGTACGCGTACTGCTTTATTCTTGTTCTACGTTCAAAACATCACCCGCACGTCCTAAATCTTTGAGAACAAGGGACTCATAAAGGCTGCCCGGCATAGGAAATAATAACAAGAGACACATCTTTCATAGCGCACATATTTTATTCTTTATGCTTTGAATGTTTACAACCACTCGTAAAGATGCAAGACGGAGTCATTTTTATATAGTGACAGGACTGGCATATTAGAGTCACCGAAATGCTGGCTAGCCTTGAACGGACTCTATATTCCATTCGATTGTTATTTTGCATAGAATCCTCGCTTGTTTTTACACACCAGCTGTGGAACAGAGGTTTGGGCCTGAAATATAGCGACGTTAAACGTCGTTTACTGGTGAAGAAAGATGCGCTTAAAGCAATTACACTTTTACAGTGTTAATAAAGGTACTACTATTCGGTACGACCCAAATAACAAAAGTGTTCTATATGGTATATTCCGGCGAAGAGACAAAATGTACGCGCGTTTTCCTTTAGGAATGTACAGGGGCACTGCAAAAGTAGACTGGTTGCTGTTTTCTGCAATTTGCCCCCGGAAGTCGCATAGACACCAGCGCCAGCTGAACCTCTAGCGTACATTAGAATAACTCTATTGTTGAAACAAGCCACCACTAAGAAGAAAGCTTCGTACCGCCAATGAAACTTTAAGTTTTAATACATTTGTTTTCCTTTTTGAGTTCGTTAAAATGCTTTATTATTTTGTTTTGCCGCTGTTTTCTTAATATTGTGGCGCTAACTTTTTATTTTTGGATTTAATATTGCATTTTAGAAATTCGTTTAGAAGCCAATCCAATCCACTCTGAACGTGCATATATGTGTACGCTCAAGTTTGTTGCGTTTCTGTGGGTATTTTTACGTAGAACGCCTATTGATCCGATACACCGCTTTCGAGAATAGAATTAGCGACAAATTCGCAAGTTCCAGCGAATATAGGGGGCGCTGCGGAAATCAAAGATGGCGGTTAAGATGGTAATCGGTTCGCCGTGGGCGCCGTGGGCATCACAATTAAGCGGAATCGACATGTTTTGCGACGGATAATGCTGTGCGATCGACTTCAGTATTTCATTACCCCGTTTTTTTTTTTTTTAGGATGAACGGGCACCTAGTCGAACGTTTGAAAACCCCTTGTAGCTGCAGGCCACGCAACGCAAGGACGCAAGGATGAAAAAAATCGGCACCGGCACGGTCGAAAGGGGGATTGTTTCACCATGGGCACTGCGTTTCAGCAAGACTAGTCTTCCGACACAAAGTGTGATGCGATGGGCAGTCGATTTTTGTTTTATGACGCATTGGCAGCAAGAATATTTGAGGCCACCCACCGCTGACTGGTTTCGAAACGTAAGCATGAAAAAATGAGCGCCGCGACCACCTCGATACGCCGCTATTCAGCAGTACGTCTCATGAATACGAAGCGAGACGCCACTGCGTTAAACGCGATTTATGTTATGTCACGATTTGCTTTATGTGGTAAGCGTTGATCGCCAACAATCAGTACAGTACAGAAGACTACAAGGGGTCGGAGACATTGCGCGAGACGAGCGAACGAACCTTGATCACCTTGTGTTAGCGCCGAAAACGTTGGAAAAAATAAACCAGACAAGCAGGAAGACCATTTCAGTTTCGTCAACATCGTTCAAATTTTTACTTTGTTTACGGGCATATTACAATGCGATGGACCGAAATTGGGTCGTTACAGCACTTCAGCTCCACAGAAGCTCCGAATTGTTCGCGTATATTTTGCCCGGTACCAGAAACATTATGTGCACTACGCACGTTCAAACATTGCATTCATGTGCAATCGCTTGTACACTGGTCCAAAAATAACGAGAAAGCAACCCCTGAAAAATAACACTTTATTTGACGTCAAACAGCATAATTTCAAGTCGCTAGGGGGCTATTTATGCTATGCTCGGCATGGAGCGAACTGAAGATGCAGCAGGGATGGCACTTCGACCAATACGTTTCTGCACTTTTCATACGTAATAAAAACAAACCCTGATAAAACAACGCCGTCAATCATGCATTGCATTCGAAGAAACACGCCAGCTGCAAAGGTAAACGTGCAAAGCTTTCGGACAAAAGCGAAGGAGCAAAGTTCGCCGAGTCAGTTGCGCGTACTGCACTAAGACCGTAATTAAGTCTCCATAATGCACGTAGCCTACTTACATATCTTATTTCCAAAATAAAGCAACGCTTAACCCACCTTTGTTGTCAGAATTAATCTTCATAATCTACACGGGAGCACTTGTTGACCATCCGTCGACCGTAACAACTTTCGCTTAGGGCTAGTGCACTCTCGGCCAGCGAGGAGAACCGACGATGATCACGTCGACTTTTACGTTTTTACGGCCACTTTCACGTCCGAAGGCAGCCCCGTGAGAATCATCCAACCACCAAGCACACACGGACCGCGATGAAGACGTTTACAGCATTTTCAGTCTCAAGTAGGAGCAGAGCTTCGTTGGAGGGGAAACCCATGCCACTGGGCCAGGACGATCAACGTCGAGCGGCTCATCCGGTGACGAGCGGACGCAGGCCGTGCTTTCTTCGACGTGTTGTTGCCGCGTGGGGTTTAGTCGCACATCACGTTGCACGTTTATCGTACCAGCGCCGTGTAATATTAGTTCTGGCGGTGTATGTGAGCCTTCGTCACCTACGTTGCGAGCCTGCACAGCAAAACAATCGCCCTCTTTTCGTTTTTGAGGTTGGCAGCCAGGGCGGCGACACCCTAGCTGGAACTTGCGGATAAGTGGCGAGGCACCACGCGAGCAGGACTGAACCGCTCTGGACATCGTAGGCACAGTTCAATGGACCTTTTTCCAGTAATCTTCTGCGCATGTGCACACCCTCTTCCCCGGCCTTGCTTCCGGCTGTCTCCATTTTCGCAGGCACACTTTGCGGAGCACCATCCCGCACGACCAACATTGTCAGCGCCTATCTCTCCGCGCATTTCCTCTTTTTTGACGATTCTTTTTCTGGGTACTGAGTAGTACAGGTGCATAAAAAGCAATGAAAACCGATACAACGGCACCAAGTCAATGTGGTTTGTCGAGCGGAGTCCTGTTGTTCTGCCTTTCATTTGTAGTTCGCGGACAAACCGCCACGCGTCGCTCGTTACTGGAAAGGTCTATTGGCTCATTCCTCTGCTGCCCCAAGATAAGCCTTTTTGTCTCTGTGATTGCGTTCTGTCTAAGCGTCCGTTCAAAAAGCTCATTACTTAGTTTCCTCGCCCCGCATTTGCCTAATCGCGTTCGAGAAATGACTTCTGACAGTTATTTCCCGTTGGCGAGCATCTCTCCACGCGCTTTTTGTCAAAACGTCCAACGGGTCGCGAGTTGGTCGCTGACCATGATTCGGCCATCACCCCGACACGTCACTCGACCCGTCAGACGTTTTATTGTACATGGGTTATTTTGCACGCGCTGCTTCATCCGCGTCATCTGCGTCGGCGCACATCACTGCGTGCCGATATCTATCCCGGTCAGTATCGGCCCGTGCGTCGCATTTGGTGTGGGTGACCGAGCGACGCGCGCTGACGCTGACGCAGGCGAAGTGAGTGAAAAAAGTGGTTGGAGCTTTAATCTGCTGTGGCAGTCTTTTTTAAGCCAAAGCCTTATATGTCTCATCGTTCAGTCGACCTTCAAAGTCCTTGAGCGGAAACACGTCGACGACACAAAAAGTACGAAAACACGTCGGCGACTACCGAAAGGTACAAAAACCACGGTTCGCCACTGGACCGCGAGATGGCGTTATTGTGCCAGAGTTGGCGGAGCCGCGCGCACGGCACCAAACCTGAGCGGGAGCGGAGGACACTCTCGCTCGGGCAGCGGTAGAAAAGCGGGCGTGCACATGCTGCCATGAGATTAAGGGGCAAAAAGTGCGTCGTCAGAGAGCACGCTGTCTTAGAGGTTTGCTATCACCGGATCGGCGCTGGGCTTTCGCCTTCACGTCGTCTTAAGTATAACATAAAATGCCCTATGATTTTTTTTTTTTTGCTATTGCTTGGAGGTTTGTAAATGATAATTTCGTGAGGGCCATCGAATATCAGTCAGATGTATATCTCAATTAAAGCAGTGAATGCTTTTCCGGCACTATGGGGTATGCTCACGCGCGACTAGCGAGCCGTGCATGGTCACCGATTTGGTCCGTGATGGCGAAGCGGCACCTAACAGCTGCACGGGCCACATTTAACGAGATGGCCATACTACATGCAAATATTTCTCAATTTCAGGTGACGTAACGAGAGAAAAACTTTGTCGCACTCAAAAAAAAAAA
>JAZHYW010029847.1:0-17402 GCA_037355805.1 Ixodes ricinus | reverse complement strand
AGGCAATACACCACTTCGGCCCCCGCTTCTCATAGACGGGAGTCCTGGTAAGGCCCGGCCAGGATGATTCAGTCTAGTCGCCACTTCTACTATCCCCTCCCTACTTTCACCCTTGTCTTCTCCTCCTTTTCACTCTTCTCATTTCTCTTCTTTCCTTTTTCAACCTCTTTGGCGGCAAGGGCTAACCTTGGGTGGCGATAGACACCTTGTCTAGAACCACACTTGGTTATAGAGACTGGGCAGCACTAATAGAGTAACGTCTTCAGCCAAGCCTTTCTTGTTATGGAGCGTTACCTATTCCCTTGTTGGGCTCGGTGGTGGGCGGTGCACCACAGTTTCCGAAAACCCTCCCCATTCTTATGGGTTCCAAACTAAAACCTTTTGATCGGCCCCCCAAAAGGGTCCGCACCGAAGCACTGAACACAATGAAACAATCTTTTGTACTGCAGAAATTCCCGAAGTTTCTCGTAATGCACTCGGAAGGTGACAAGCCACTTGGCAAACTTTCTCCCTTTCTGGTCTCCAAAGTTCTTGAGGGTGTTATTGGCGCCAATTACAGTGCAAAGAAGATGGGATCTGACGATCTTCTTGTCGAGGTCAACACAAAGCAGCAAAGTGATGCCCTTCTGAAACTCAACCTTGTCTCCGACTACAAAGTAAGCGTCAGTCCTCACCGCAAACTGAACAGTGTTCAAGGGGTCATTTCCGAGGATGACTTGCTTGACTCACCTGAGCCAGAGATAATTGAGGGCCTCTCTAGTCAAGGAGTCATAGCTGCACGACGAATCACTATCCGCCGTGATGGTGGTGGGAACGGAAGACCAAACACGTCATTTTGACTTTTGATTCGACCACTCTGCCACAGACTGTAAAGGCGGGTTACCTCTCCAGTGCCGGGTCCGACCTTATGTGCCGAACCCTCAACGGTGCTTTAAGTGCCAGAGGTTCGGCCAGGGGTCACGGAACTGTCGAGGAAGGGACACTCTGTGCAAAGTGCTCCAGCAAGGAGCACGTCGCAGATGCGTGCGATAATGAGCCTCATTGTGCGAACTGTAGTGGCAACCACTCCGGCATACTCCCGATCTTGCCCTGTGTGGAAAGACGAGAAAGAAGCCCTTACACTAAAAGTTACTGAAAACATCACCTACACTGAGGCAAGAAGCAGGCATCGGTGTGTCGGGCACGGAGAACCAAGGGTTTATTCGTACATGTACTTAGCAAGCCATAACCCGAATGAGGGCACGCGGAAGGAGCCTGGCTCGCGCAGCAGCCGGCGCTCGCGTGCCCGTCGCACTGTCTCAACACCAGCCACCATCATCACAGACCAGTACACGACACACCTTCCCCCTAAATGTATTCTCGAAGATACCCCGGACGATGATGTTCGCGTTGAGGACGTCCTGATGGAGCAGCGCCTGGATTAGGAAGATAGGAGGTCGATGTGGATTGACCTGCCTGGTGTTGCTCGGTTCCTTGGTCAGCAGTCGGCGCAGCTGCTAGACGGACGTCCGAGTCTACATTCGGGCTTGACGTTGCGGAGCCTGTATCAGGAATCTGGACTTCGTAACTCTGGCTTGGACTGTCACTTGGCATGCTGCAATGCCGCGTACGGATATGATCTATGTGTCGCCGCCACACACGACCGTCTTCAAGTTGCACTTGATACGAAAGTGGGCCCAAACGGCAAGAGATCACCCCTGGCAACCAGCGGTTCCCGCTCGTGCCAAAATTAATTGCAAAAACTTGACTTCCGGGTTCAAATTGGCGAGCGGCTTGCCGATTGCTGGCCTCAAAGGCTTCTTCCTGGCGCCGGGTTACTGCCGCCTGCTGATCTGGATGTAGGTGATCTAGGGCCGACCGAATCTGTCGTCCAAAAAGAAGCTCTGCGGGGCTCCTTCCAGTGGAAGTACTGGGAAGGATATGTTGGTCGAAAAGAAACCTAGCAAGACGAGTTGACCAGTCGCCGCGAATGATTTTCTTCAGTGATTTCTTGGTCTCTTGAACCATCCTTTCGGCTTGCCCGTTCGAGGAGGGATGGTAGGGTGCCGCAAGGACTTGGCGGATGCCATTTCTACGAAGAAACTCTTTAAAATCCCCCGAAGTGAAAGCAGTACCGTTGTCCGACACCAAAACATCAGGCAATCCATGCGTAGCGAACAGCGTACGGAGAGCTGCGATCACCGTCGAAGCTGACATGGACTTGACTCGTTGAACTTCTAACCACTTAGAGTGTGAATCTACTACGATGAAGAAAAACTCCCCTGGAAGGGGCCCGCGAAATCCACGTGTAGCCTCGACCATGGTCTTGTTGTGAATTCCCAAGGGTGGATGGGTGCGCGGGCTGGCGCGTTTTGTGACTCCTGGCACGGAAAGCAGCAGCGTACTCGGCGCTCTATGTCTTGGTCAAGTCCCGGCCACCATACATAGCCCCTTGAAAGGCCCTTCATCCTCACCACGCCAGGGTGACCACTGTGAAGTAGGTCCAGAACTTCTTCTCGAAGAAGCGGTGGTACGATAACACGGCTGCCCCACAAGATACAGCTGTTGTAAACAGACAGTTCGTCACGGCGATCGTAGTAAGGCTTGAAAACTTCGGGAGGTTTCTCAGATGGCCAGCCATGCAGAATCCAACGCAGTACGAGGGCGAGAACGCGATCCTTCCTTGTTAGGAAAGCTATCTTCTTTGAGTCGACAGGCACCTCGGGGGTTGACTCGATGAGCAAAACGTCATGAAGGGGAGGTACCTCGAAGTCCTGAACCTTCTGCGGAAGGCGGCTGAAAAGGTCAGCATTTCCCATCTGCCGGCCAGGTCGGTAAACGAGCTCGTAGTCGTACTGCGCCAGCATCAGGCTCCAGCGCAAAAGGCGTGGTGACAAGACCTGGGGAATCGGTTTGCTGTGGTGCAGCAACCCCAGAAGGGGCTTGTGGTCCGTAAAAATCTTGAAATGCCGTCCGTACAGAAATTGATGAAACTTGTTCACTCCCGCTATGACAGCCAAAGCCTCACGATCCGTCTGTGAGTAGTTTCGTTCTGCTTGTGTCATTGTCCTTGACCCGAAAGCTACTGGAGATTCTTGACCCGACGGTGAGACATGGCTCATGACGAATCCTAACCCATACGACGAAGCATCACAGGCCAATACCAAGGGGAGGGCGACATCATAATGTGCCAGAACCGCGGACGACTGTAAGAGATCTTTGGCTTGTCGGAAAGCTGTCGCTTCTTCCCTTCCCCATTCCCATGCAGCACCGTTGTCCAGCAACCGATGAAGAGGCTCCAAAACATGAGCGGCCCCTTTCAGAAACCGACCATAGAAATTCAAGAGGCCAAGGAAGGATTGCAATTGCTGTTTGTCTTCCGGTTCGGGAGCGGTCTTGATGGCCAGAACCTTGTCTTCCGTAGGATGTATGCCTTCCCTGTCAACTAGGTACCCCAGGAACGTCACTTGAGGCACTCCGAACTTGCACTTGCCCTTGTTCAGGCGGAGACCGTCGTCACTGATTCTCTTCAGCACGGCCCGGAGACGGGCTTCGTGTTCTTCACTGTTCCTACCACCAATCACAATGTCGTCGAGGAACACCAGAACACCATCAAGTCCGGCGAGCAGTTCTTCCATGTAGCGTTGGAAGATTGCTACGGCTGTAGCAACGCCGAACTGTAGACGTGTGACCCGGAAGAGTCCTCGATGAGTGTTGACAGTTTGGAGATCTGCTGTATCCTTGTCTACTTCCTTCTGGTGGTATGCCTGTTCCAAGTCTAGCTGGGAGAACTTCTGACAGCCAGCCAGTTTGGCAAACAGCTGATCAGCCGTAGGCAAGGGGTATGTTTCCCACCGGAGGGCACGGTTTACCGTACACTTGTAATCGCCGCATAGGCGGATGTTCCCATTCTTCTTGAGAATGGGCACGACGGGGGTTGCCCAGGAAGAGTGACGAACAGGCTCAAATATTCCTTGTTCCACCAGTTTATCGATGGCCTCGTCGACTTTAGGCAGCAGCGGAAGTGGCACCTGGCGGGCCTTAAAAAACTTGGGACTCACGGCGGGGTCGATATCCACACGAACCGGCGGCCCCTTGCTTCTCCCGAGTCCTGCTTGGAACAGCTCAGAAAATTCGTCCATCACATTATGGACTGTGGCTGCCTGAACATGCTGCAACGAGGCGTCGACATGGTTGACACCCTCCAGGGAAATGCCCAAGGACCGGAACCAGTCGCGCCCTAAGAGACTGACGCCAAATCCCTTTACAACCAGAAGCTCCAATTTCATGCTTTTGCCCTTGAAGGAAACGTCCGCTGTTGCGCTTCCGAGAATCCGAAGACTCTGCCGTGTATAAGAGCGCAGCTGGAAGGTGCACGGCTTGAGGCTGCTTTTGAAAATGCGGAGCTGGCGCATCACACGCGGGTTGACAACCGTAAAAGCCGACCCGGAGTCAACTTCCATCCGCAGATTGCAGCCGTTGATTACCACATCGCAAAATACGGGTGGCTCCACGGCGAAGACACAGTAGTCTCTCTTCAATGGGTCCACCGTCTCCAGCCTGTTGTTGCGGATTGCTGACCGTCGACGTTCGGCTCTCTCCTTTTGGCGGCACGCAGCGACAATGTGGCCCTTGTTATTACAGAAATGGCATACCGCCCCAACGAAGCGGCACGTTTTTGCGTTATGCGCTCCATTGCAACGCCAGCATGTACCTGGCGAACCTGGCTTCAGGCTGCCCTCCATGGTTGCAGCTGTGCAGCTGGATTCGGGAGGCGGAGAGCTGGACGCGCGCGGTGCGGTGCTTCCACGCGGCGACCTTGACGTTGCGTCGATCCCCACGCGATAGGTTTCTGATACCGCCGTAGGCTCCGGTTTAGCAGGGGTACGGATTTCGATGGTCTGGAATTTGGCTAGTTCCGCCGCCTTCGCCATGTCTAGGGTCTTGCACAGTGTTAGGTTCGGCTCGGCGAGTAGACGTCGCTGCAACGCGTCGTCTTGAACGCCGCAAACTACGCGGTCACGAAGCATGTCGTCGAGCATCTCAGCGAACTGGCAGTGCTCAGACAAACGTCGGAGATCTGCTACGAAGTCTGCCACAGACTCCCCAGAACGCTGGCCCCGCTTGAAAAACTGGAATCGCGCGAAGGTTACCGGCGGCAGGGGAGCGAAGTGCTCATGAAGCTTGAGTATGATGTCCTTGTATGGTGTTTCGACTGGAGCTCTGGGCGAACAGAGAGAGCGCAAGATGGCATATGTGGCCGAGCCACAGACGCTGCAGAGAACGGCTCGTTTCTTTTCTGTCGTGGTGATATTGTTCGCCACGAAGTAAAATTCTAGGCGCTCGATGTAGCGTGGCCAGGACGCAGGGTCATTTGGCGTGAACTCTTCGAAGGGTGCATGCGCAGTCATACTTGCTGCGGTGGAGCGCTGTCGTTGCCGAGACCTCACGTTTACCTCGTCGCCAGTGTAAAGTAGTCCACTCGAGGCATCGGTGTGTCGGGCACGGAGAACCAAGGGTTTATTCGTACATGTACTTAGCAAGCCATAACCCGAATGAGGGCACGCGGAAGGAGCCTGGCTCGCGCAGCAGCCGGCGCTCGCGTGCCCGTCGCACTGTCTCAACACCAGCCACCATCATCACAGACCAGTACACGACTTTACTTCCTTGTTTTTCTTGGAAGGTTTTAGAAAATCCTTTTGGTAGTGACCATTTCCCTGTCATTTTAGAAAGCTCAGTATCACTTCCTTCTCTTCGAGCTTGTGTTCCCAGGTGGAAGTTAGATAAAGCCGACTGGGCTTTATTTTCTCTGGAGGCAGTGGTCGATCCCACTGTTTTATTAGTTATGTCTCCTGAGGAAGCGACTCTTTACCTTACTGAAAAAATTATAAATGCTGCTTCTGTGTCAGTTCCCCGAACTTCTGGAAATATTCCCAAGAAATGCAAGCCTTGGTGGAACAAGGACTGTACGACCACCATAAAAGCTCAGAATAAGGCTTGGGGAAGGTTTCGGCGGTACCCGACTACTCAGAACAAGATCAAATTCAAACAGTGTAAAGCAAAAGCTCGTTGGACACGAAAACAAGCCAAATGGACCTCGTGGGTGAAATATGTATCCTCCTAAACAGTTTTGTTCCTGCAAAGAGGTATGGGATCGTGTTAGGAAAATTCGAGGTACTTACCACTCCTTCAGTATTCCCCTTTTTCCTTCATCGTCCCCATCACTAAAAGATCAGGCCGACATTCTTGCTAATCATTTTCAAGAGGTCTCCAGTTCTTCAAATTACACTACTAAATTTAAAAGTTCAAGTCCTTAGCAGAAAAACAGCCAATTGATTTCTCTGGAAGTGATACTGGTTACAACCGGCCCTTCACAATGTGTGAGCTTGAAATGGCCCTTGCAGTAAGGAAGCAGTCAGCACCTGGTCCAGATATGATCCATTATGAACTGCTGAGGCACCTGTCGGCTGAATCCTTGGTGCATTTGTTTGTCTTTCTTTAATCATTTATGGGAAGCTTCTTGTTTTCCACAGTGCTGGAAGCGAGCACACATCATTCCCATCTTGAAGCCTGGCAAAGACCCTTCCCTACCAGCAAGTTATCGGCCTATAGCACTGACTAGTTGCCTAGGAAAAACCTATGAAAGGCTTATAAACAGAAGGCTTGTATACATTTTAGAACAAAAGAAAGTTTTCGATAAAAACCAGTGTGGCTTTAGAAGAGGTCGCTCAACCTTAGATCACCTTGTCCGGTTGGAGACTCTCAGTGCGTGAGGCTTTTGTGAACCGGCAGCATTGCCTTTCTGTCTTTTTTATTTACAGAAGGCTTACGATACGGCTTGGCGGTACGAAATACTTCAGGACCTGCATAGGTGCGGTGTTCGTGGTCGCATGCTGCGTTGCGTAAGGGACTTCTTGACAGACCGTTTATTCAGGTCCGCTTGGGATCCACGCTCTCAGATGTTTTTACACAGGAAAACGGCGTCCCACAAGGAGGTGTCTTGAGTGTTACCTGTATCGCAATTAAGCATCAACAGCTAGCTGCAGTTATACTACCATCAGTTTTTATTCATTGCAGTAGGACGATGTCCAGATCGCTTTCCTCATGCAATGCGATGAGGACGCTAATTGCAGATAGCAATAAATAGGAACGAGTAAGGCGATGAATATAGGTTCACGGTATGCACTAGAGAAAACGGTTAGTACAAGCTGTGTTCTTTATTCTTACCTCGCAGTTTGGTCTAGTCGCAGCTTGCAGATGTAGACATTTGAAGGCTTAAGATAGGAATGAGCAGAGGTTCTGGAATTAACTTTGTGATAGAGCTAACTGATGTACCCACCTACGACTCTTGACGCGCATGCTCAGAGGTTTTCAGTATGACTGGAGCGACAGTAGACAGCTGAGGATCTGAAGTCGCGGCAAGGCAGCAGAGCTCTCGCAGACAGAATCCGGCCGTGCGAAGAGCCTGATTAGCGTCTCGAAGCATGTCATCAGTCTAGCGACAACGTCACGCTCTGATCGCAGCCGAGTGTGCGCTTCGCGGGAGCCAATCTGCTCGCTTAGTCCAACTGACGACCGGATCAGATGATTGGCACGGCAGCAGTGCCAAGATCCGCGCATTACAGAGGGAAAGCCGAAGCGGCAGCGGCGCCAGAGCAGCTGACGGAAACTGTCAGGAAAACGTTGCGTCATGAGGCTGCGGTGTAGCGTGGACTCCAGCGATTGCGCTGCGTTGCATAAGGGAGCTAAGCCTGACAGGCGTCGACGCTCTTTGTAAAATCGGTGATCGCGCTAGCGTGTGTGTGATACGGTCAAGCGAGTATCTAGTCACGATTAGTTACTTTCATTAGGATAACGTGTCCACAATGATCGTCGTCTTGAGTCAGTTACCTTTGTTCGCAATTCAATGAGTCAACAGCTCTAGCTACAAGATTATAGCCACACTGCAGCAGTTGTTTATATCGTATCTACGGCTACGACGTACGCTCCAGATCGCTTTCTCCTCATGCAACTTGTCAATTTGTGAGCGCCAATTGCAGATAGCAATAAATAGGATGAGTAAGTGGGCCGATGAAAATGGGTTCCAGGTTTGCACCAGAGAAAACGGTGTGCGTGCCTTTTTCATTACGTCGGGGGTTGTCGCTAGATCCCAGCTTGCAGATGAATGGCACTGACATAACCGTTAGGCAAGAACACAAGTTCTTGGGTGTTATTTTTGATAAGAAGCTCACTTTTCAGACCCATCTAAAGGAACTGAAGAGAAAGTGTCTTAAATCTGCTAATGTTCTCAAGGTACTTGCACACATGTCCTGGGGTTCTGACAGGAGGTGCCTCCTGCGACTCTACAACTCGCTGGTTCGTTCCCGTCTCGACTATGGTGCGGTTGTATATGGCTCGGCACGACCGTCATCTTTAAAAATGCTAGATCCCGTGCATCACCTTGGACTTCGACTTGCCACGGGAGCCTTCCGAACGTCGCCTGTCTTGAGTTTGTATGCAGAGACGTACCAAATGCCACTAGAAAAGCGAAGACAGTACCTCAGCCTATGCTATAGTTATAAAGTCAAATCTGACCCTGAACACCCATCGTTCCGCTGTTTGCAGGTATCTCCTTTTTTACGTCTTTTTGAAAACAAGCCAAGTATAACACGGCCTTTAAGCCTCCGCATTCAAAGTATGTCTGCATCCCTGCAGCTTGAACTTCCTGAGCGTAGCTTGATGACGAGAGTTCGAAGCATTGCTCCTTGGAAGGCGGTGCACTATACCTGTGACTGGTCGCTGGCGAAATACAATAAACGATCTGTTGCGCCATTAGTTCTTCATCAAGAGTTTATGACCTTGCAAGCTAAGTATAAAGACTATGCACAATTCTTCACTGATGGTGCAAAAACTCCACACTTTGTCGGTTCGGCTGTATATTCAGAACACTTTGTGAAAGCTCGACGGCTTGACTCTGTTGCCAGCATTTTTACAGCAGAGCTTTATGGTGTGCTCATGGTTATTGAATATATATTAGGCAACAATATCAGGAAAGCTATTTTGTTTGTGGACTCCCAGAGTGCTCTCCTCTCTCTCTGTTCCCTCAGTGATTCTAAGAATCGGCTTGTGCAACAAGTACGTGTAGAGTTAAACCTGGCCTCCCAAATGGGATACATTATCAAGCTGTGCTGGGTACCAAGCCATGTGGGAATTTCAGGTAATGAAAAGGCAGATAGGCTAGCAGCCTCTGTCAAGGATGCTCTGGAAACACCCGTTGGGCTGCCTCAAGAAGATTTTATACCAGTTCTCAAAAGAGCAATTCACAACGCCTGGCAGCTAGATTGGGACAAAGAAATAGATAATAAGCTGCATGTTGTCAAACCACGTTTGGGGGTATGGGAGAGTTCGCACCATAGAGACCGTCGCCATGAAGTTTTAATGTGTCGTTTGAGAATTGGACATTCACGTGTGACCCATCGCCATCTTCTCTGTGGGGAGGACACGCCACTCTGCGAGCATTGTGGTGAGTTGCTAACTATATTGCACATTCTTTGGCACTGCAGATTCTTTGATCAAGAACGTCAAACATGTTTCCCTTCACTTTCCGGATTTCTACCATTTCATCCAGCCTTCTTGCTGGGAGATAAACCTTTAGTCCCTTTTCATCAGATTTTAGATTTTCTTAAAAAAACGGGCTACCTGAACCTGTTATAAATCTTCTGCATAGTAATTCCTTTCTTTTTACTATAGACTCTTTTAACCGTTTCTTTGGCGCAGCATGGCCTATGTTGCTTTTTGCGCCATTAAACTCTTAATAATCAATCAGATTTATTTAAAAATATCGTAAAAGATGCACTGATACGGTTTGTGCAGGTGAGTTATACGGCCAGGGGTACATTATGTGGGTGGCTAATCGTTGCGATAGGTCGGCTAATTAATTAAAATTCGTTAATTAACCTTTAATTAGTGGAAATAAACATATGATTCCTATTGGAAACTTAGAGAGCGTCATCGAAAACCACTAAATCAACTCTTTTTAGAACGACTTGAAGCTCGTGAGAAACTCGGGGCGCCCCAAAGTTACCACTTATGAAGCAGGCGCAAAGCCAGCAGTGGCGGAACGCGGATGATTAAATCATTATCGCGTTCCGCAACTGTAGCTTTGCGCCTGCTTCACGAGTGGTAACTTTGGCGCGCCCCCGAGTTTCCCACGAGCTTCAAGTCGTTCTAAAAAGAGTTGATTTAGTGGTTTTCGATGACGCTCTCTAAGTTTTCAGTTGGAACCATATGTTTATTTCCACTAATTAAAAGGTTAATTAACGAATTTTAATTAATTAGCCGACTTATCGCAACGATTAGCCACCCACATAATGTACCCCTGGCCGTATAACTCACCTGCACAAACCGTATCAGTGCATCTTTTACGGATTTTTTAAAAATAAATCTGTTCGAATTAAAAATGAACACCCGCGTATTATATATATATATATATATATATATATATATATATATATATATATATATATATATATATATTCATAGTATATACAGAGTGTTTCACGTAAGAGTGACAAAAATTCCTCCAAGTAGTGTATTCCAGGTAAAAAGATAACTTTCTCGGGACCGCATTACTCGTGGTGGTGGACTTAAGAAAATGTGCGATACTTACTAATCAGTTTGCCAATCAACTAAACATGGCTAGTTAATTTTTGATTAATGAAAATAGACATATGGTTCCAATTAAAAACTTGCTGAGTGTCATCAAAACCCCCTGATTCAGTCATTTATAAAGACTCTGTACGCGTGAGAAGCGTAGCATTGCACTAAAGTTACCGCTCGTGGAGCAGGTACAAGGTTAGAGGTTGCGGTAAGGCGCCCGCGCGATTTTTCCGTCTCTGATGAGAGCCCCAGCCTTGTACCTGCTCGAGGAATGGCAACTTTAGCGCACTACTACGCTCCTCCGCGCTCAAAGTCTTTCTGAAAATTACTGCTTTATAGTCGGTGGCAGGTCAAGAACGAAGTGGAAGCTCCTTCCACCTGTTCCCGTTTCAGCGGAGCGAACGGTGGAGAGGAGGTCGCCTCCTCTCCAGCGTTCGCTCTACTAGAGTGGAAAGGGGTGGGAGGAGCTTCCACTTCGTTCTTGACCTGTCACCGACATAGTGGTTTTCGATGACGCTCAGCAAGTTTCTGATTGGAACCATATATCTATTTCCACTAATTAACAAGTTAATTAGTCACTCTTAATTAATTATCAAACTAATTAGTGAGTATTTTGCATTTTCTGACGTCCGCCGCCACGAGTAATGCGGTCCCGAGAAAGTTATACTTTTACCTGGAATACACTACTTGGAGGAATTTTTTTACTCTTACGTGAAACACCCTGTATATATATATATACATAAATATATATATATATATATATATATATATATATATATATATATACAAAAGTTACGCGCCCACGCGTCGCTATTGTAGCGCTTTCAGACGTTCTCTGAAGGATAACAACAGCAACTTCGGGACGCGAAGCGCTACAAGCGCCACACTTGGGTGCGTTGTCAAGTGGTCTTTTCTATTTTTTTCTATTTTGGAAGCTTTTTTACGCTATAAAAAAGAAAAAAAACGCAAAGCGTATCGTGTAGCAAACACTTTATTGTGCCTGTTACTACCTAAGCACAAAAAAAATCGTGCACTTTTGTAAGACGTTTGCTTACAAGATACAGTAAGTTTCACTCCCGCTAAGCGTTCCTTCTTTTTTTAAAGTTTGGTGCAAGATATTTATAATACCCTGTGTATTAAATTTGCTCGCATAATTGGTGCAGTAAGTAACATTCTACTCACCAGCATTACTCAAAAGATTGGCTATTTTGTGCCGATCACCTAAAACAAAATATGATAGCAGTTTAAAGTTACAGGTCACTTCTATCCAAAGCTATAAAAACATTCCGCGAAAAATAAAAAATTAAAGCTTATTGCATGTTTTAGTGCTGTCCAGAGCCTCCAAGGTGTGCAGTGCTGAAACAGTCAAATGATTTGATTTCAGCCCATGAAGCAGTGTATTGCATTCGGAAACACGAAAAATATATTTAAAGTATGAGTACGAGTGGGTGCCAAAATAACTTCGGGATTCCTAAAAAAGAGAAAAGAGAATGGCAGAGCAGCCAACGACCACCAGATGGGGAGACGAAGGTCGGGAAGAGGGTCGAAACTATACGAACGGGGAAGATCGGGGGAACAAACGAAAGTGGGAGTGGGGGGTCGGTTTCAGAGGAAAATTAAGGACAACTGAGGAAACGAACGCGAGGGCAGTTGAAACAAACATGACGCCGTGTGTGTGTGTGTGCCTGTGTGTGTGTGTGTGCCTGTGTGTGTGTGTGCTGTGTGTGTGCGTGCGTGCGTGCGTGTGTCTGTGAGTAGGCGTTGTAGAAGGAAATTAGGGGGGGAGTGAGAGCGAATTGTGTACACGCACAGAGGCGCACTTGATGCGCTGCGCTGTGTCGTGCAGCACAGCGCCTCCCCATTGGCTCGTCGTAAGGGTTGCCATAGCAACAGCTCGACATAAGCAGTCTTAACGCAATCAAACGTAGGTGTCTGAACCGGGGAATCGTTGGCCGAGTGGGCTAACGCGTCTCAGCGTGGTGCGAAAGCTTGCGCTGGGAACCTCCTAGGTTCGATCCCCACCGCCCGTTTCGATGGACGAGTTTTTCGTACCGGCACGCGTTCGTGTAATCACTACTGCGTGATGCACATTAAAAACCCCAGGTTAGCGGTTGTACTGCACTGGCTAAATTTCTCATCTACAGCTAAGTCACCCGTTGAGGCGTACCAAAATCAAGGCTGTATAAACATACAAAGCAAGACATTTTTTTTTTTGTGTCTTTGAGTTACGAGGCGGCGATGCTCGTGAAAACGTTCATGGAGGTTGCGAACGGTTTCGCAATATAAAAGGTGTCGGGGCATGCGGTTCAGATAATTACGTAAGCATTGTTAGCAGATTTTCAGGTAGGATTGTCAGGAATTGTGTGTTTGAAATTAGTGGGAGGAGGAGGTACGTGCTCGATGGACCAATCATATACGTCGAACTTTCGCCACGTCGAACTTTCGCCACGTTCCCACGCGTACCTACGCGCAGAGAGCGGGGTCAGGTGAGGAAAGGAAGGCGGTTGATAAGTTCGGCAAGCCCGTAGCAGTTCAAAGCTGAACGCAGTGAAAAAAAAAAAGAGGGGGAGGGGTTTTACATTTTTTCGGTGCGGACTATCGGAGCATGGCCGTTTCTGTGTATACGGACGTTTTGGTGCACGGACATTTCGGTGTAGATCAGTGGCGTCACAAGGGGGTGCAGGGGGAGGCGGACCGCCCCGGGTGCAGGGCTCAGGGGGTGTCGCGGCGGTCCACGAGAGCGGGGGGGGGGAGTCGCGGCGCGCCACACGAGAGCGGGGGGGGGGATCGCGGAGGGCCAGGCAAGAGCGGGAGGGGGGGAGGGGTTCGCGGCGGGCTACCGCCCCGGGTGCCGCTGACCCTCGTGACGCCACTGGTGTAGATACAATATGTGTTTGGAAATGAATAGTTGAACCTCCAGCCATCATTGCAGACATTTGTAAACTTCGATGTTTTCATGTATAAAAGGTACAAGATGTATTAAGAGGGATAGCAGATTTGTGTTAATTTAGCTTTCTGCCTTTGTCCATTATGGAAAATAGAGGAAACATAGACTTCAACAAGTAAAATTAATTGCATCTCCGATCCATCAATATAATCAAAGTCATTTTAACGCTTGGAAATATATCTGAATATAGTTTTTGAAGGCAGTTATTAAGAGAAACTAAACTATCGGTACAATTTACAAAAAAAATGCAACGTGTTTTCTTCGTGGAAGGGATTGATGCAATTGATAATAAGGATCGGTTTAGCTTTATGTTATCTAATGCAACATGATGGCATAAAAAGTCACAATCTATACTGGCAACAGAGTGGCCAGTATAGGGGACAAGTTAGTGGAAGAGTCTTAATTAGATTAATAAACATAACAACTAAAAATTGTTATTTGTAAAGACGATGGTAAAAGTCAGCTATACCGAGAGGCCACACAAATGTTGTATGAAGATGTAAGTATAAGCAGTATAATTAATAAAATATGCGACGTACATTCAGAAACAATAAAAATATAACTATGATCTCAAAGGATATACACCGAAAGTTCAGTACCCCGGAACTTCCGTACACCAAATAGTTCAAACACCGAAATGTCCGTGCACCAAAAGTTCGCACCGAAACGTCCTACAACCGAATGTCCTATTGGAGGGATCCGGACGTTTCGGTGTAGGACGTTTGGGTGCTGACTTTTCGGTACATGTACATTTCGTTTCTCGGTTGTTTCGGTGCACGGAGATGTCTTTTAAAAACAGTAGATATTCAGATACTCAATGATCTTATTTTGCTAGAAACGCTTCATGGCAGGCATTTACATCTTTAAATATTGTAATTCAAATATAATGTTATTGGAGAAATTCTGATTCCTAAAGTTTATCTTAATTAAGAAAAAAAATCGCATTGCCGTTATGGGCGAAGGTAAATATTTTAGAAAAAAATAGCTAGATCAATACTGACCTTCTTATTAGCTGAAAAATTTAAGGTATAAATACCACTCGACTCTGAACAATAGCATTATGCACGTATCGAAAAGTGGAAAATATTCTTAATATTTTCAGCTCTTTGGTCACACATTTCTGACAATCAGTCTCTTAGCAGTTCCCTTGTCCGTTAACCTGCATATACAACAGGGTAGCCTTTAGTGCATTAATCTCAGTTGAAATAAATCCGCTAACTTATGGTTTTTGTGTCGATTAGCTCCATATCCCTAAAGTTTAGTTCATCGCAGTTTAAGTTCTCTAAATGTTTTATTGCTACATTCAAAGCTTTACACTTTATATTTTGCAAAACGAGAAGATAAACAAAAATACAAGTAACCCATATCTTTAAGAAAGCCCGTGCTGATTCTTGCTGGAGCTTCTATGCTAATTTTGAAATTTATTCAAATATTACGTCTGCATTCCGGGTGGCGTTAATTGTGAGGTCCAATAAACTTAGTTTAATTAAGAATTATTTAACTAAGCTTGAATTCATCTACAAGGCGTCAAAACACACATGAATAAAATGTAAATCTATGTAATAAAATAGGACTCTTACTTTTAGGGGCACCTGAAAGATGATCATACATTTCAAATACACATACACCTAAAAATTCCTGCACCGAAGAGTCCGTGCACCAAAACGTAAATTTTAATGTGAGTGCGTTGGTTTTCAATACCTTCTTACAGAAAAAATAAACAAAAAGTCGAAAATCGAAAGATTTCCGTCCTTGTCTGTCTTTTTTGTTTATTCTTTCTGCAACAAGTTCTCAAAATGTTGTTCACCGAAAAGCCATGCATCAATATGCCGGTGCACCGAAAAATCCGCACAAACTTCCTCTTGCGAGAAGCCCTACACCGAGATGCACTACCTGACTTATACAGTGTTTCTGTATCGATCTTCCTAAGAAAAGGCGGGAAAGCTACACCAATGCGGCCTGCACGTGTTGAGTTGGGACAGGTGAACATTATATGGGCGTATTCGTCACGTTAAGTCGAAATAATTACCTAAAATCTAGAATCAATCGTTAAGGGTTAGGTCAGGGTGCCGTTGCAGCTGATCAGATAAATTAGCGCAATCGACATGATCAGAGAAAGGCAGGAATCGACAGAAATATCGGACTGTAGCTGCGGCGTAATATATGAGATACCGTTTACATGCTGGAAAGTTTATGTTGGTCCGACTGGGTGATGTGCTAACGAACGTCTCAGAGGTCATGCCCGCACCAAAGTCGTCACCAGCAGGACACCTCGCCGTGCATGCACGAGACTGTCACATAATCGCCAATGTTGAACAACACCTAAGTGCTGAGGTCGTTATGGCGGCAAACGATCTATTGAACTTTTCAAGGCGCAAACAAAGTGATTAGTCGCGTTGGAACATCGCATCAGCGCCCCTTCGGTAACCACATCACAAAAAGAACTACACTGTCTTGAACTCCACCGGTGTATTGGCTCCAACTACCGCTATCAGCGTAGTGACATTAAGACAGAATTTTAACTTGTGTTTCATGTTGGAGACGTGGCGAAGGATGATTCACGATCAGCATGATCTGACTCCTTTTGTTTGAGTTTGTACGTTATACTGATTCCTTATCGTACAGCGACCTGTAAAGGTTGTCAACGTTTTTTGCATTGTATGAAGACTGTGCGCTTGAACTGTTAGAACTTCGATCCTTTGCTTTTATCACTTTTTCTTTTGTTGTTGAAGAGATGACCTTGAGATTGCTGTACTATATAAGGAGGTGACCAAATAAACCAGTTAGCTGAGTTTGAGACGCTCTGTCCTGTCCTATTTTCTCTCCCTTCTACGTTTTGACGTTTCTTCTACCTCAGTCTCAGGTTAATTCAACATGGTTAATACCTAAAATCTAGTTCATTCAGTTTACAATTTAGGTCAGGTGCCATTGCAGTGTTGACGGAAATTACTATTAGATATCGAACAAACAAATTTTGGCAAATGGCAAGTTTCAAGCTTTGAAACCCTTAACATTACCTTGATCGGCGAAACTCAATGTAGAAACAATGCCATGAATCCTGTCCACAATCATGCATAGAAGCACGATGTACTCGTTCTGACATTTCGTTACTATGTCGACAGCGTGCCGTCGGCGCACACCAACGATGCGCTGCTGAAATAGTGATGACGTGATTGTAGACAGCACTTCCCGCGATTCTGCATGCAGATTTGGAATAGGGCGAGAAACCCTTGTAGATCGATCAATAATCGAATACCTCGAAATGCTCTACTTTTCCGAAAATCGCTTGAATTTATTTAGGCTCTCAGCATGACGGTTTTTAAAACAGCAGTTAGATTGCTAGTCTCACCCATTCATATGGAAAAATTAAGATATTTGAAAATCTTTATTTGACTTATCGTTACAATTCTCCCCGATTTATCTGCCAGACCTACTCACCTGTTCTTATCGCATTGTAGTGTTTACTGATTTAAAAAAAAGTTATGTAAAACAAAATAGCCTTTACATATCCATTTTACTAATGCGCGACTATCCATATATCTCCAACATGCAGATCGACATGCCGAAAGTCAAGGAAAAGGCATACACGCGCCAAAGAGCATCGCAGCAAACAAAGGCGATCTTCGAGAACTTCGGACATCCTTGCTGCTAGGAAACAACTGCACCCGGGTTAACGAATGTACAAAACGCCACCTGCATGCCAGCAGCACACAATCCTATCGCATGCAGCGATGACAGTAGCAGTGTCTCTGTTGTTGGCAGCTCGGAGCCATCCTCTAGCGAATTGCGAAACGTTGAAAGATTACCTGTTTCTCAGGGCAGAGACACAGCAGCGATA